>PVKS010008511.1:0-67956 GCA_004027875.1 Aplodontia rufa | reverse complement strand
ATCCCCCTCCCTACGCTTCCATGTATCCTAGGGAGCCATCCCCCTATTACACTGAGAATCATACAATTTGAAGTTATTGTTAGGTTAGCCGTTTAACCTACTGCTTCCCCATGTATTCTAGCATCTACAGATGAGAGATACCATTCGGCCCTTGAGTCTCTGAGATTGGGATACTTCACTGAGAATAATTCTTTCCATCTCCACCCAGCATCATGTACACAACTAAGTGTCAGAGAAACAAGGGACAGATGAAAAAAATAAAGCTGATTCTCTCTTTCTCTCTCTCTCCTTCTCTCTTAAAAAAAAAAAGTAAGGTCCTTATTAATCCCATTCTCTGACCTTTATTCTCTAAAGCATTGTATGTGCTCCCTATTTAATCCTGTAGCAGAAGCCTTTCAGGTACATCAAACTTATTTATTTAGGGAGCTACGCACACCCCCGCTACTCTAGGAATGAGTGGTTAGTTCCACTTTTATTAAGGTTATCTTAGTTTCAAATTCATCACTGTCATCCCCTGATCTCCTAGACAACCTCTATGGTATGTGAATCTTTGTGACATCAGATTCTGGGACTCATTCATATCCTATGAGGTGAAGAGTGGAAGATGGACTTCCAGAGAAGTCTCATCTAATGTGGGTATATGGCGATGCATGTGGCCTCACATTCTAGCATTTGAAGAAGCTGTTTTCTAGCACTTGAAGACTGTCATCTTGCAAACCTACTATGGACTGATGTCAGGGTGATATAATGGTAGTTTTCCATAACCTAATATTTCATGGGTTTCTTTCTGACAAAGGATATTCACATGATTCTGGATGGGGTTCTGAAATGGGAGGGCTCCAAAGTAAATAATTTTGAGTTTTACTCCACTTTTCCAGCAAAACAAACTATATAAAATATGTCTTCAAGAAGAAATGGGGATTATCTAGTTCCTCAAGACCACTAAGCAAGGCTAATGACTACTGACCCTATTTACCTCCTAATTGATTCTAGCATAGCTTGATTCAGTTTGACCTCCCATAGTTGAGCTCCAATTAAATGAAGGAGACCATTTTCTAGGAGGGCTCAGTCCCAGGGATCCTTGCCTTTGTGTCTGTCTTCTGAAAGGAACTTCGCTCAGTGTATATTACCTGCTGTACTTGGTAAGACCAATTGCTTGTCCTTTTAGAGTTTCATTTGAGGCTTGGAGACGTTATGTCAGAGTACTGGCTTCCAATAAGAGTATACTGGGACTAATACATCCTACAGCAGCTGCAAAAAACTTGGAAACATTCCCTCTATAGGTAGATGTCATTTAAAGTGCTTTAAGTTGACCATCTTTGATGCTCCAGTACCTAGAATTAGAATCATTGATATTCCTGGAGTTAGTTGTAGCCAGAAGTCGGTTTTTTTTAAAATAATGCTATATATATATTTTT
Organism: Aplodontia rufa; assembly: GCA_004027875.1. NCBI lineage: Eukaryota > Metazoa > Chordata > Mammalia > Rodentia > Aplodontiidae > Aplodontia > Aplodontia rufa. The sequence continues at coordinate 66,538 of PVKS010008511.1, read as the reverse complement.
TTTTTAAAGAGAGAGGGACAGTGAGAGAGACAGAAAGAGAGAAACAACTTTATTTAGTTTTTCACATGGCCTTAGTTGCTCCAACACTCAGTTGTGTACGTGGTGCTGGGGTTTGAACCCGGGTCCTCGTGCTTGCCAGGCAAGCGCTGAAACCACTGAGCCACTGCTCCAGCCCCCAGAAGTCAGTTTTAAGGGTTCCAACTAAAAAAAAAAAAAAAAAAAGTCCTCAATTCCTTTATGATGGGTATTTCCTTGATATTGGCAGATAGTTCTCTCCCCTGTGTTCTCAACACTATTAGATTCTGGTCAATGTGTGTCTTTTTATCAGTCCTGACCTGATGAGATATCTTAAGAGATTCTTCTATGTCACCTGCTCGTTATTCAGATAATGACTTGCTCCATGCTATTCTTGCCCATCTGTACCCTGAGTAATCTATCAAGGACATCCATCTTGGGCGGCAATAGCCTTGTTTATGTCATCCAAGATACTACTGCTAGTTCCCGCATTTAGTCTTCCCAAAGGAATGTGACTTTGAAGAGTGGTACTAGAAACCTGCCTCTTGTAATGATCTAGCAGGTAAATTCAAGAAAGTCCCAGCTTTCCCTAATAGTACCTCATAAAAGACAATCTTGTACAGCCTTCTGTTTCTCTGTTTTTTGTTTGATTTTTGGGTTTTTTTGTTTTGCTTTGTTTTTGGTCCATGACAATAGGGTTAACATTTAGGACCATCCCTTGCTTTCTTAAATCCTTTTCTTTCCCAGAGAAGGTAATGGTTCCCACTTCTCACTGCCTCTACTAATAAGGAATAATGTGCCATTAAAACATTGAAACCAGATTTTAAGTGTTAGGAGATCTTGGTAAATACAGTTTTACCATTTATTTTAGATGGATGAGGCCTTTGTACACCTATTCTGTATCTCAGTAGATAAAAGTGGAGCACTTTTTCTAAAATAGCCCCTCAAATCCTTATCCATTTGCTTTATTGGGAGTGGAGGAGGTAATGTTCATTGTGGTGGTAGTGGTACTGAGGATTGAGCCCAGGGATGAGTTATTACCGAGCTACATCCTCAGCCCTTTTTATTTTTTATTTTGAGACAGAGTCTTGCTGAGTTGCCCAGTCTGGCCTCAAATTTGTGGTACTCCTTCCTTAATCTCCCAAGTAGTTGGAATTACAGCCATGTGCCACTGTGCCTAGCTGGTAGTAATATTTTCATAGTGATTAAAGTTACAGACCACCTAGATCAGAATCCAACTATACTTTGTATGTATCTAAGATATTGAGCAAGATATTTAACGTTCTATTCTTCATCTTTAAAAAATTAGTATGTGGGCTGGAGCGGTGGCTCAGCGGTTATGGCGCTTGCCTAGCATGCGCGAGTATATGAGTTCAAACCCCAGCACCACATACCCAACGAAGTCTTGGAGCAACAAAGGCCACATGAAAAACTAAATAAAATTGATTCTCTCTTTCTCTCTCTCTCACTGTCCCGCTCTCTTTAAAAAAAATAAAATAAAAATCCATTTCTTTGCTATCATTTAAAAAAAATGAGTGTAATAATAGTTCATAATTCATATTGAGGCTCAAATTAGTTAATATATACAAAATTCTTAGGAAAGAGTTTGGCATATAATTAAATACTATGTAAGTGTCTGCTATTTCTCTTGTTATTATCACAATCGTTGTTGTACTGGTCAGTTGCATACAATTTATTTAAAAGTGTTAATAAACCCAACAGTTCTTCTGTATCTGGTTTTATGGTACATCAACATATCTCATCCTGTTACAACCCAGATCTCAGACCTGGTCAAATAAGAGATAATATGTTTTATGTTCACAGTAAGTCGCTTCTGAGGCAGTCTTTGCAAAAAAGTAATACAAAGTTAATTGAAGGGAGATATATTTTGAGGAATTATACTTAGTATTTCCTCAATAGGAGTGAAAGACCAAGTTGGTTTAATCTGATACTTCCTACATAGAAATTATGTTTTATCTCTTCTCAGAGTGAATGTTATGAGTGGATCAACACATGTGCTCAACTCCTTTCTGATATCAAAAGCAAAAATATAAAATTATTGACATATGAAGAAGAAGAGACACTACTTGGAGAAGAGGTATTTGTCACATGTTCACATTATTCAGTTGATGTGGAGCCTGGGATCTGTCATCATTCAGGTCTTTACTGGGGTCCTTTTTATATTTTAGTAGGTGAGAGTTTCAAGCAAGTTTTCCCACTCAGTGTTCTGAGTCATCATCATTTAACCTATGACAAGAGAATTTGGGTTCTAATCAAGAGCATCGGCAACTTTTCTCTCTTTTAGGGAAGAGAATCACCTACCCAAACACCTTAGCTCTTTGCTGGCAGGTGTTTTTTGTATCCTGCTTCATAAGGAAGAATGGCTTCCAGATGCAAGCCCCCACTACTTCCTCAGATGTCTGCTTCTGTACTCACCGTCCTTCCTGTCCAGCTCAGTTTTCCATCTGGTTACTTCTTCCTTTGGGCATTTAACCTCATATCCCATTTTCTCTGTCTTTAATGTCTTTCTCTCCAATGGTTCCATGGTACCTATCTAACAGCAAGCTATAAAATGGTCATTTCTTCCATTCAAAAAACATTTCCTCTGATCTTTCTCCTTTTCTACTACTTTCTCTCTTTCCTCCCCATCACACCCACTTTCCATCCCATCACAATCACTTTAATAAGAATTCTGAAACTACTCAAAGGTCACCAGCTATTTTTTTTTAAGGAGGAAGAAAGGGAGAGAGCGAGAGAGATGGATAGAATCAATTTTATTTATTTTTTTATCTAGCCCGTATTTCTCGACACTTAGTTGTGTATGTAGTGCTGGGGTGAACCCAGGCCCACCCCACTGAGCCACTGCTTTTTTCAAGAGAGAGAGTCAATTTTATTTTTTTCATCTGGTTTTTGTTTTTTCTCCACTTAGTTGTGTATGTGGTGCTGGGGTTCGAACGCTGGTCCTCACGTATGTCAGGCAAGTGCTCTCCTACTGAGCCACCTCTCCAGCCCTTACCTTATTGCCATCTCTAAGTATCTTTAATCCCATTTGTTTTTGGTGAACACTTGAGTATTAGAACTTTACTTTCAATTAAACTAAATATATGTCTACATGTATCTTCTTCTACCCACAGGTCCTAATTCAGTCTTTTTGGTTAATGTAAACAGGGTTGATTTCACATTGCAGTGTTCCCAGCATTTGAAAACAACCACATTCATCATAAGTCTGGTCACATTTGGTAATAGGGCCAGCCATTCTCATTGATCTTTTTCCCCCCAGTCATTTTATTGCTATTCTTGTTTATTTATTCTTCTGTATAATTTTATCATTTAGTTCTAAAAACAAAGTATGATTTTTTAAAACTGGGAGAATATTAAATTTATATATTAATTTAGGATCTGTTTTTTGTTTGTTTGTTTGCGCTGTACTGAGGATTGAACCCAGGGCCTCAAGCATGGTAGGCTGGCACTATACCACTGAGCTATACCCCAACCTTATATATTAACTTAGAACACATGTTTATCGTGTTGGACTGTCCTATCCATGAACATGGGATATAGGATGTCTACATTTATGCCTTTTTTGAGGGGTTTTGGTGATTGAACCCAAGGCACCTGCCTCAGCCTCCCAGTTGCTCAGATTATAAGTGTGTGCCACTGTACCCAGCTTACTTTTATGTCTTTAAATAATGTTCTATATTTGCTCAAATCTTGTACATTTCTTGTATGTTTATGCCTTTTTTATTCTCAATGAGATATTCTTTTTCATTATATTATCTTAATAAGTAACTATATTTATATCTTATTGATTAATTTATATGCTGTAACTTTAAACTATTTTTTTAGTGGAAATCTACTGATGGAAAATTCAGTCTTTATTTGTCTGAAAATTTCTTTATTTCAACATCATTCTTAAACATTTTTGTGGGGCATACAACTTTAGGAAAGTATTCTTTTTTCTTAGCATGTTGAAACATTATTTTCACTGTCTTCTGGATATCATTGAAGTGTCTTTGCAGATTTACTGAATTCTCACCTGTCAGTTTGAAGTTATTTCATCTCTCTGATCTTTTAGGATCTTTTTGTCTTTGGCATTTTTCAGGTTTACCCTGATGCTTATAGATGTAGATTTTCTATTCTTTTTTATTTTGGTTGGGATTCTCTTGGTTTCCTGAATCTTGGGCTTGTTATCTTCCATTAGATCTGGAAAATTCTCAGTCATTACCTGTCTTAGTGTATTTTGTGCTGCTATATCAGAATACCCAAAGATAGTTTATAAAGAATAGAAATTTATTAAAGTTTTGGAAGCTTGGAAATCCAAAATCAAGGGTGTGGTATCTTCATGAATCCATGGCATAAAGACCAAAGATTGAGCATGTGAGAGAAGTTGGGGTAGGGGCAGAGGGATGGGGAGAGGAAGGGAAAAAAGAGAAGAAAGGAAGGGAGCTGAGTCCATCCTGTTATAAGGCCCCCATTCCATTGATAACTAGCCCACTCCTACGTTAACGGCATTAATCCATTCATGAGGGCAGAGACCCTGTGACCTAATCAGCACTTTGAGTTTGCACTTCTCAACACTGTTGCATTGGGGATTGAGTTTCCAACACATGAACTTTGAAGGACACAGTCAGGCCATAGCATCATCTCTTCAAATATTACCTCTACTTCCAGTTCACTAATTTGCTCTTCAGTTGAGTTTAATCTGCTATTAAACTTTTCTGTTGAGTTTTTGAATTCAATTTCCAAAGGCCTGCTTGATTCTTTTTTAAGTCTGGTTATTTTTGTAATGTTTCTCTTTACTCATATTTTCAATCTCTTATTTCTTTAAACATTTAAAATATAATTTTTGTAGTCTTTTTGATAATTCTAATATATAAAATATCTGAATAAGGATGTTAATTACATTATTTATAACAATAACACATAAGAAACAATATAAATGTTGATAAATAGGAGATTGGTTAAATAAAACATGGAATATTCACATAATGAAATTCTGTGAGATAGAGATTTATGTTGTAAAATAAATACAATCCATGATATATTATTGAGAAAAGCAGATTATATATTATAAGTTAGTATCTCATTTATATTAAAATATTTATATGTGCATAAAGCGGGATAGAAGAATATTCAGCAGACTGATAGATGTTTGCAACTTTGAGAATTAAGATTCTTACTTTCTCTGCATTACTTGAATATTTTACCACAATAGTATGTTTCAGGGGGAAAAGTATTTTTGTGTTGGAAAAATGTTCTAACACATCATGATTATTTTTCAATACATATTTCTACAGCAGGCATTTAAATAGCTATACTTGTTGGGAGGCTGAAGCAGGAAGATCTCAAGTTCAAAGCCAGCCTCAGCAACTTAGCAAGGCCCTAAGCAACCTAGCAAGACCCTGTCTTAAAACAGAAATTTAAAAAGCACTGGGGATGTGGTTCAGGAATTGAGCACCCCTGGGTTCAGTCTCTCGTACCACCCCCCCAAAATTAAAAAATTGCTATATCTTATTGTATTGCTTAAACCATAGTTTATTTATACATTTTCCTATTGTGAGCATTGAATTTAATTCTAGCTTTGTTTTTGTAAACATTGCTGTAATAAACATGTACAGAATTTTTTTTTTTAAGAGACAAGGACAGAGTGAAAGAGAGCAAGAAAGAATCAGTTTTACTTATTTTTTAAATGTAGTTTCTGTTTCTCCAACACTTAGTTGTGTATGTTGCACTGGGTTTTGAACCCGGGTCTTAACTCATGCGAGGCAAGTGCTCCAACTGCTAAGCCACTGCTCCAACTCCCAGAGGACTGTTTTTTCATTTCATATTTGAGTTGACTAGTTTAAGGTATTCAATACTATTGACTTGTTTCTTCCTCTTTTGACTTTCCTGCTGGCCCACTCATGTCTCTAAGACTACTTTTGACTTCCTTTGCAGGTGCTTTATTCTTCATACCTCTTTATGTGACTAACTTATTGTCTTACTGTCCTAAGTCCTTATCTTTGCACTACTTCACAGGTTTAGATTTGGAATATGATTTACTTTCTAGGCTTTAATTAAGTCACATAACTGTCAAATTTTTATCTTTAGCTCAAATCCCTCCATCTAAGTTCCAGATCCACATATTAAGGCACTTACCAGATATTTATACTTGGATATCTCAGCAGGACCTCAAACTCACATAGCCTAATCTGAACTCATCTCTTTCCCCAAACCTGCTTATCCAACTTTGTTCATTATCTCTGAATGGCATCATTATTTATCTAGTGTCCTTAACTATAAACCACATATCATTCAAGATGCACCTTTTCAGGGCTGCAGCAGTGGTTCTGTGGTAGAATGCTTGCCTGGCATGTGTGAGGACTTGGGTTTGAACCCCAGTACTACATACACAACTAAGTGTCAGAAAAACAAAAACCAGATGAAAATATAAATGTCTTTCTCTCTCTCCCTGGAAAAAATAAAGATGGGCCATTTCCCTAACCATCACATGTCCATCTTGGGAGTCACTAGGAGTTCCTCTTGAGTCATCTTCCTCTTCATTCCTACACCCACAGTTGTTCATTTCTGCCTCTTGTTTTTTTCTTTTCCACCATCTTCCACTCTCTCCTTCCTTTCTTTTCCTCCTCCCTTCTTTCTCTAAATCTACTTTCCTAAAGCTCAAATGATCATTTTTTAGAATCAATTATATTCTTTACCTTTTCTTTCCCATTTTTCCAACACTTAGTTGTGTATGTGGTGCTGGGGTTTTAATCCAGGTCCTTGTGTGTGCCAGACAAGCCCACTTCAGTTGAGCCACACTGCTCCTGCACCCTACTGATCATTTTAAAATGAAAAGCTGATCAACCAACTTTTTTTGCTACCTCATAGCCTTCAGGATAAATTCCATTCTCCCTGGCATGACCATCTAGCCCTTCCTCTATGATTGTGTCCCTGTGCATTTACCTCAAAGGTCCTGTTCCACTGAACTACTGTTGTTCTCAAGCAGTCATTCATATACAACATCCTCTGCCTAGAACTCCTTTGTGCCTTCTTCCTTCCTTTCCTCACACTACAGGAAAAAACTCAGATATTATCTCCTCCAGGAAACCTCCACCAGCCCCCTCTTTCACCCCTGGCTACTACCTGGTCTGCATTAGATGCTCCTGTTGCATGACTGTGTGCATCCATAGCATTAAAAGAAGCGGGGGAGGGACAGTGAGAGAAAAAGAGAATTAATTTTATTTCGTTTTTCATGTGGCCTTCATTGCTCTGAGACTTAGTTATGTAGGTGGTGCTGGGGTTTGAACTCGCATACTCATTCATGCCGTGCGAGCGCTGTAACCGCTGAGCCACTGATCTAGCCCCCATCCATAGCATTTTGTTGTTCACAAAGTTGTAACCTTGTTAAAGGCAGGGACCATTCTTACCAACTTTGTGTTCTTACCACTGGCACAGCACCCAATTGCAGAATTAGCACTCATTTGATATATTTGAACAAATAATTTACAGACAGCTATAATTACAATATTGTGTCATCACACAGGAAGTTGAAGAAGAATTCATTGAGCCTGAAATAGATAAATTTTCTAAAGAGGATGAAGAAGGAAGTAAGAAAACCAAGGAACCTCAGAATGAAGAGAAAGAAGAGCAAGCAAAAGAGGTATGATCATTTGCTAGGAGTGGTGGTGGGCACCTGCGGTTCCAGCTACCGGGGAACTGAGGCAGGAGAATCACTTGAACCTCAGGTTTAAAACCAGCCTGGACAATAGTGAGTGCCCCCCCAAAAAAACCCAAATACGTAAGATTATTTCATATTATTTCCTTCACCTTTTTAAGGAACAGATAGATAAGCCCCATGTAAAATAGAAGTAGGCCCTCTGGAGTGACCTCTTTCCTTTCCCTGCAGATCTAGCCACACCTGCAGAAACACCTTTGTCACTCTGTTTTCAGAAGAAGGGGGGGGGGGTAGTTGCCCTTTTCTTTTGCAAATCCAGCCATTGTTCATTAGCTGCATTTATACCAGCTGGCTAACAGGTCCTTGGTGTTTCTGTGCTCCAGAGCCCTTCCACATCTACAAAGGAACAAGTCATTCGATACATTGGAAAAGATGAAAACATTCATTCTAAACCTCTGTTTGAAGCAGATGCATTGTCTTCCTGGGTACGTATCTGAAACCCAACTACGACATTAAAAACCAATAGTATGTGAAAGTGATATAATCTCGCACAACGTTTAGTCCTCCAGGAGGACCAGGTGCACCTAAGTTAGGTATTTTAAGGTTTCCTCCTACCTTCTAGCATCATCCCTGGAAAACTCTCACTTCTGTATCTTAACTTTCCAAAAACTTCTCATTCTCATCCTTAAGGCTCCATAATTCTAATATCAGAATTTGATTCCTTTCCTTAGGTGAGAAACTCTTGGTCAATATTTGATCAATTTTTAGCTATATTCAGCAGATTTTATTGAGAGTTATGATAAGCACATACTTCCAAAAAGAATTGTTGGGCAATTGGAAACTTAGAAATAGTAGCTATGGAGGGGTTGGGGATTTAGCTCAGTGGCAGAGCACTTGCCTAGCACACACAAGGCCCTGAGTTTGGTCGGTCCTCAGCCCTGAAAAAAGGAAAAAGAAAAAAAAATAGAAATAGTAGCTATGGAAAATCAAGCAGGAAAGCAGATTTAAACTTTCTTCACAGAAATTTTATTCCAGGACCATAGCAAACTTTAGTCACCTCTAAACTGGTTTCTCTCTCTTTCCAGAATGCTATGACTTTAGCAGTACATAGATGGGCTTCATTCTATTAATCCCCTCAAACTGGGTGCAATATTTTACGTATTGTTCATAGTGTATATTTTCTTGGACTGGGGAGATCAATAGATTTCACCAAATTTCTCAATGTTAAAATTAAGGACTATTGTTATCAGGGAATCTGATCCACTGGGCTAGGTGACAGTGTGAGTAAGGGTGGGGAGCTGTGGCAGGGTTTATGGTGGGTAGCTACTAGATCACTTAGGTGGAGGCCTGGCCTGAAGTAGAGGCAAAATGCATTTATATCCAGGGAGGCTGTTGGCAGTAAGAACCAACTCTGGTTGGGAGAACTTGTAGGGAAAAGTCACATGAGAGCAAAACTGAGGTGAGGGTGGTACATGGGGACTTACAAGCACATTCTCCCAGAGTGGGCCAGTCATTAAGACTGAGGCAAGATGTGAGAGAAAGCAGTACAGATGGAATGTGACTCATGAAACCCTGCCAGTCCCAGGCAAAGCCTCTTGCCTCAGACTTGTCCCTTTGATGTACGAACCTTGCTGTACCATCCAGAGGCGGCGTCAGGGTCAGCCCAGCAACCAGGCACAAAGCAGAGGGAAAACCAGGACCTGGGACAAAACTGAGGAGCATTGCAAGTTTTTGATGGTGGGGGCCTCCTGGATGCCATTATTCTGAGTGCACTGTTGGTACCATGTGGACAGCCTGGCTTAAGAGGAGGTGGTCCACAAAGTCCATCTCTGGCATCTTGAAAAGTCGCTGCTGCTATTAGAGATCACTGAAGATCAAACTGTCTAGGTTCTCATTTATCAGAGGTCTGGAGAATCCACCAAAATGCCACTGAGATGTAGAGTTTCTTCCTGAAAGTCAAGAACCATATTCATGCAGTGGCAGCAGGGGCACTGCACTGGTAGAAAGGTCGGCCCAGGCCTCAAACAGAAAAGCCTCGTTGTGCTCGGTTGGGGGAACAAGGCTATGCTGGTACCCAGAGAATGAACATTCTTTGAATTGACTTATGCGGTCAGAGATTTGGGTGGAGCTGGGGAGAGAGCATCTTGCTCTAGACCGAATGCTATATGGGGCAGGACCTGAGCTTCATGTCCTTTCTGTTCCCAAAGGTATGGGGACTGCCTATGGGATGGTAAAGGTTTTTTTCCTTTTGTTTTGCTTATTTGTTTTTCCCTTTTTTTTTCATACTCAGCCTCTGGTCCTAAGAATAAAAATATCCAGCTACCAGGAATACAGGCTCAAGGAGCCTTTTAGGCAGCTGTGCTCTTTCTATTCCCAGTCTAAAAACAGCTTCCAGGAGGCAGTGTGTTTGATTTACATAGGAGAAGGAAAAAAAGTCAAGAAGAAGGGATAGGGAAGCAAAAATCACATGGTCTGGATAACTTGCCATGTCCCTGAGAGCTGAGTTGTGGAATGGGTAAGCTCCAAAACCTAGTTGGGGCCTGGGTTTCTAGTGAGAAGAAGCTGCATACCACTGGGCAGCTAAGGACCTGAGTGTAGAGAGTTCCAGTTGCTCCTAGTGTAAATGATTTCCAAATGACTACAGGACAGGATTTGTCCATGGTTTGAGATATGAGTGATATCTCAACAGGAATGGTGGCAAATCATTACCCGTTGGGGTGGGCTAACTGCTTGGTCACATAAACCAGGGCTCATTCATGTTATTACCTGAGATTCCAGTACCCACCATACCAGGGGTCTGGACAGTACATTTATTCAAAACTCTCCTTGGCTAAACGGGAGATAGGGTTTTGTGGGAATTCCTAATGTTTGTACTCAAAGTAGGGACAGTGTACAAAACAAAACAAAAAAACCCTTCTGTGCTATAAGCAAGCATAGCTACCCAATGTGGCATTGTGTCTTATTCACTAGTGCTCCACTAAGCAGCCTTGACTTTGCCTCTGCCCTGAGGAAGGCCATCTGACATAAGCTATGGCATAATTTAATCAGTTTTAAGAACTTGTTGCACAAAGACCTTATGGCCCTCTCTGGGTAAGAATTATTCCAGCATTGTCTCTGTATGGCAAGCAGCATAAATTCCATAACATTTCAGCTGACCCATGGAAATATGGAATCACACCTAATTCAGCAATCCTTCCCATAGGTTACCAAAAATGCTCAGAGCTACAGTGGACCCTAATGTGGCTGTTTGGCTGAATGAATGGGGTTGCTTACAGCTCAGCTGCTCCAGCAAGAAAGACATTAGAAACAGTCTTTCTAAGGGTCCTCCTAAACCCATGGGTCTTGCCTGACAACAAAGAATTATATATGTACAAGGAAAATAGAGGTGCTGTATCATCTGTGAACCCTTTTGGAAGCCCAAACAGGGGATAGACTTGGGATCAGCAGAATTTTCACCAGATTATATATTCTGCCCTTACTTCTGTCATTTGGACTGAAGGAGGAAACCCTTTAGTCTGTGATTTTCTCCCATAATACCCTGTGTCCTGGGCATAGGTATTAAGATCAGTAATTAATTTACCTACTTAATTAACACCGGTTCAAATAGATGGCTCCAGAAAATATGTCCAAAGCTAATAAGGGCACAAAGTCTGGCTGGGAGTTCAGTGCCAGTGTTGGACCCCGAGGAGCTGGGCTTGGAGCCAGTTCTTCTCTGAGGCACTCACCAGCCAGAGAGGTTAGTCTAATCCAAACCCCATTAGTAGGGTCAAACCCCAGGAAGTCCACACCAAAAAGGTCAAAGGCAGAATCGGGGTTAGAGACTAGTTCAAAACTATAGCAGATGACACAAGCAAGGAGAATCCAATGTGTTTTATCTTAAGCACCATGGGCCCATGTTTATTTCCGTAACACAGAGGGTGGAGGAGCATAAAAAGCAGAGAAAGGTGAAGAATATGAACTAAAGGTCCAAGGAGTGAGTCCAGTCAGCCTTGAGGCATCTGCATCTGTGTGTGGATGATGAATAGGTGGTTTCCACTTGATGTATGTAGAGGATGCTACGGGAATGTCCTATTGAAGAGTTTGAAATAGACCCCAAAACATTAATTTATACTTTCCAGTATCAAAACAGGTGGATTTTCCTGGTACATCATAACTAAATATGTATCTGTTGAGTAAATGGGAAGAATCAAAAGATTCAAGTGTACACAGTTATGGTACAATCCCAGTTTACTTGGGTTCCACTTCCGTCATAGTTGTACCATAGGGCCATAAACCATGTGTGGAATTGCAGCTTTAGGAATTTTTACTCTGCAAAGCTTTCTTTTGTAAAAGAAAAAATAAGTAGTACATGCTATATTGGCACACTACAAAAATGCTGTTGGTTGAGGCTGATAAATGATAGCTCTCTCTTGTCCGTAAGGGAGTACTTTCCACCAGCCCAGTGGATGCTTGAAACTGCAGATAATACCTATGTTAGTCAGCTTTGGATCGCTGTGACAATATACCCGAGATACGCAAATTGTGAAGGAGAAAAGATTTATTTTGGCTTCTTGTTGCAGGGTCACTTGGCCCTGTTACCTTTGGGTGGTGTATTGTTGGAGGTACATGGTGGAATAAGTTGCCCACCTCATGTAGCCATGGAGCAAAGAAAAAGAGGGAGAGCCAGTGTCCTAACATCCCTTCAAGGGCATGTCCCCAATGACCTAACTTCCTTCCATCAGGCCCCACCTCCTAAAAGTTCTCCCACCTCACAATAGTGCCATCAGCTGGGGACCAGGCCTTCAACACATCTGAACCATAACAGTGTCTATCCTGTACATAAGCACTGTGATTCTAGACAGTCCATCTAATAACCAAAACAGCTACTGAGGTGGGTGGCACATATAGTACAGATATGCAGGACAAAGGGGTAATTGTTACCCTGATCAGAACAGAGGAGGATGGCGTGAATATGATCGAATGGTATGTGGCTTAAAGCTGTGAATTGCTTATTTCTGGAATTTTTTATTTAATATTTTCAGACTGTGGTTGACCATGGGTAACAAACTGCAGGAAGTGAAATCATGGATAAAGAGGAACTACTCTGTTATTTTCCAAACAAGCCAAGAAGGGGCAGAAAAATGGGGGGGGGAGTGACAGAAAAAATAAAAAGAGTAAAATATGTAGAGTATAAATTAAAACAATTCATACAATTTCCTTTCTCAGGTTTTAGAACTAGGTAGTGCAGTTCAGTGGCATGTGTGACAATGAGACCCAGCTGAGGTTTTCTTTGTCACTTGGGCCCACTGGGCCGTGCTGTAACTTTGGCAGTCTGGCAACACTCTTAGACCTCCTTTTCCAGCTGTGATGTGGAGTTTTCCTTTTATTAGCCTCTGAGTGGGAAAAAGGAAAATGAGATTTTAGAAGTTTATACTTCTGGGGAAATACAAAATTCTTTGGAAATATGCTTATATTTTTGTCCTCTTACCTTCCCTATCATTTTGTTTACAGGAATATGTCTAGGGGCTGGAGCTGTGGCTCAGCAGTTACCGTGCTTGCCTGGCATGCACAAAGACGTGGGTTCAAACCCCAGCACCACATATACAATGAAGTGTCAGAGCAACGAAAACCAGATGAATATAAATATATATAGATATATAGATTCAAAATAAAGAGGTTATATTTTTCTCATTTTTCTCTCTACCTGGAAAGATTTACACCTTTAAGTGATTTTTATGATGCTCCCTAAAGAATTAAAAGAAATTATTGGATTTTGCAATGTTATGTGCCAAGTGAAGTAAATTATTAATAATAAGATATAATTTCTGTGATTTTTCTTGAGAGAAGGTCAGTGAGAGAGAGAATAAATTTTTATTGAGTTTTTCATATTGCTTTCGTTGCGCTGACACTTAGTTGTATATGTGGGTGCTGGGGTTTGAATCCGTGTACTCGCACATGCCAGGCAAGTGCTGTTAACCACCAAGCCACCACTCCAGCCCCCCAATATCCTTGACTTTTTTTTTTTTTAAGAGAGAGGGACAGTGAGAGAGAGAGAGAGAATCAATTTTATTTAGTTTTCATGTGGCCTTTGTTGCTCAGACACTCCGTTCTGTATGTGGTATTGGGGTTTGAACTCACGTACTTGCACATGCTAGGCAAGTGCATAACTGCTGAGTCACTGCTCCAGCCCTCCTTGACTTTTTTAAAGAGAGGATGAAAGAGGGACAGTGAGAGAGAGAGAGAGAGAAAAGAGAATCAATTTTATTTAATTTTTCATGTGACTGTCTTTGCTCTGACGCTTCCTTGTGTACATGGTGCTGGGGTTCAAACCCAGGTCCTTGTGCATGCTGGTAAATGCCGTAACCACTGAGCAACCACTCTAGCTCTTCCTTGATTTTTTTTTTTTCAGAGAGAAAGAGCATCAGTTTTATTTATTCATTTGATTTCTGTTTGTCCGACACTTAGTTGTGTATGTGGTGCTGGAATTTGAACCCAAGTCCTTGTGCATGCCAGGCAAGCGCTCCAGCTGCTGCCACCACTCCAGCCCAATTTCTTGATCTTTAATTTAATCTATTAGAAAAACATGTTTACCCTTGTTTTCTAAATCTTTTCCCCTTAGTTTCTTCTTGTTAATGTGTTTCCTGCCTCTTGTAACTCTTGTAATAAAATCCATACCCACCCTGTAGTATGAATACTTTGGAAGCTGCTGTCTATTTGGTCATAGACAATCACTATTATTTTTTGTTGTTAATGGCATGCTTAATCCTCTACTGTACAAAGATGACTAGTAGAAAGAAAAAGAATATTCTGGAAGGCTTGATTTCAAATATCCTAAAGAAGCAGAGTATTAACTGTTGGGACTCTCATTTCCTTCATACCACGTATTTCTTTTGTCAGAGAAAAGAAGCAAGCCAAGGTACATTGGCCCAAAAGTATCTTGAAGCAATGGCTGTAATTGAACACATGCAGGAGAAGCTAATGTAAGTACGAGGCACTGCAGTGATAAGAGAGTGAAGAGCACTGGCCAGGAAGGGTGGCTAAGAAATCCACATTTCTTGGTTTACCTTTGGCTGTCCTGCCTACTTTATTCTTAACCGCGGCATGGGGATCTCCTTATCTTCCACTAGAGGCAGTAAACTACAGTGTTGTGGAACACTTAGCCTCACCCACAGTGGAGATGGGAGGGGTCAATGAGTACCAATATGCTCACATGAGCATCCATGGGGCACGGTATCAGGAGGGTCCAAGTCAGTATGTTTCTAACAGATGACTTAAGGAAATAAATGCAACTGGGAGAAACGACTGTGCTTGAGAAAGAATGCTTACATAGCCTAAAAAGTAGGATGGGCAATATTGTTAAGATGGCTAAGGACTCCAAGAGAACAGGCCATATAGACATACAACATGTGCCCTAATAAATATGAAGCACAACTCAAACTGGCTTTTTTGTTGTTGTTATAAAATCTGGTTTTAGAGGTGCAAGAAAAGATATGAAATTGTTAGATTTGGTTTGCTGGATCATGATCACATCAGTTATATGAAGCCCAAGTTAATTACTGAAAATGAATTCCCTGACTATTGATGAAGAATTTAAAAACCCCAAAGCCAGATTTCTCTAAGAAATTATAAATGCCATATTCTTGAATCACAGCAAGATTGCACCTCTAATGTTAAGATCCACAGTAGCTCCATGGCCCTGAATTCTTCCTCATTGACATTGCTGCTCCCTGTACCTGCACTACTGAGACATCCCTCCAGCCCCACTGCCTTTTTCACATGATAAGTTTCTACACATTTTCAACACTTTCCTTTTTGTTGTGTTTCTCTGGACTTTGTCCACATCAGAGAGATTGAAAGCAGAGCCAGACGGGCAGAAGAGAAATTTGAAGATGTACATGAGAAGCTTCATTACACCCTCATAAAAAATAAAGATCTGGAGCTAGAGCTAGAGGAAATGCTCAAGAAGTCCACAAAGGAGTCAGAAGAGAAAGAAGGAAAAAGTGAAGGAGAAAAAGAGGAGGGGAAAGAGGAGGAAGAGGAGGAGGAGGAGGAGGAGGAGGAAGACATCAGGCCACTAGAAATTTCCCCAAAACCTCCAAAGAGAGGTAATATGCGCTTTCTCATTTTGCTTTATTTAGGTTGTTTGTGAAAGGAAACTGACTGGGCCACAGATATTTAAAAGAGTACCATATCTTTAGTACTGATCCACTAATCTGTGCTTCTCATAGACTTTACACATATATTTTACCAGCTTACTCAGACAACTCACAGAAAAGGAAACCAAGTAACAGTAGTGGACAAATAAACAAGAAATACAATTTTTACATAAAAAACTAGCAAAGATTTTTTAAATGAAATAAAACAATGCTGATCATAAGTAGCAATGTAGTTTTATAATGTTTTATTAGTTTATTATTGTTACACATAATAGTGGAAGTTACATTTTGACATAATTATATATGCATGGAATATAAGTTGCTCCATTTCAGTCCTCAGTGTTTCTTCTTTTCCCCTCTCTGTCCCCTTCCTCTCCTCTACTGGTCTTTTTTGCATTTATCTATTGATTTATTTTTATTTTTATTTTTGAACAACCATACAAATTTTAACAAAAATAATATAAAATGTGTATAGTTTCTGGATACTAGATTTACCCCCAGGAGTGCCCCCCCCCAATTTCCCACCCATATCCCTCCCTTCCCTTACCCACAATATCTCTAAAAAAGTATTAGGCTGTATAACATTACACCTTATCTGGATTTAACACATGATAATAAACCACCTTTCTGAATGGCCAGGGTATAGTTCCAACCTCCCCAGATGAGTGGAGACATTCGACCCTTGGTTCTCTGGGTTAAGCTGATTTTACTCAGCATAATTTCTTCCATAGCCATCCATTTACCTTCAAAGGCTGCAATATCGTTGTTTCTAATTGCTGTGTAAAATTCCATGGTATATATGTACCATAGTTTTTGGATACATTCATCCATTGAGGGACATCTGTGTTGTTTCCATAGTCTAGCAATAGTAAATTGAGCTGCGATGAACATAGATATTGCTGTGTCACTATAATGTGCTGATTCTAAATCCCCTGGAAAGATACCCAGGAGTGAAATAGCCGGATCGTATGGTGGGCTCATCCCTAGTTTTTTGAGGATTCTCCACACTGCTTTCCAGAGGGGCTGTACCAGTCTGCAGCTCCACCAACAGTGTGTTAGTGTCCCTATCTCTCCACATCCCCTCCAGCATCTGTTATTGTTTATTTTCTTCATTTTTGCCATTCTGATTGGCGTAAGGTGATATCTTAATGTGGTTTTCATTTGCATTTCTCTGATTACTAGAGATTTAGAGCACTTTCTCATGTATTCATTGGCTTGATCAATGTCCTCTGTTGAGAAGTTTCTATTTAGCTCTTTGGCCCATTTATTAATTGGGTTGTTTGTGTTTTTGTAGTTGAGGTTTTTGAGGATTTTGTAGATTCTGGATATGAGGCCCCTGTCAGAGGAATCGTAGCCCATGATTCTCTCCATTTCTGTAGGAAACCTCTTGACTCTTATGATTGTTTCCTTGGCAGTACAAAAGCTTTTTAGCTTTATGGCATCCCATTCACTGATTTTTTACTTTACTTCCTTCACTTTTGGAGACATGTTGAGAAAGTCTTTGCCTACTCCCAAATGCTGAATTGTTGGACCTACTTTGTCTTCTATCAATTGCAAGGTAGCTGGTTTAATTCCTAGCTCCTTGATCCATTTTGATTCGATTCTGGTGCAAGGAGAAAGATATGGGTCTAATTTCAACTTTCTGCAAGTGGCTGACCAGTTTGTCCAGCACCATTTGTTGAAGAAGCTGTCACTCCTCCATGTAATATTTTGCCCCCCTTTGTCAAAAATCAGATGTTTAAAGATTTGAGGGTTTGTTTCAGGGTCTTCTCTTCTATTTCATTGGTCTTCTTTCCTATCTTGATACCGGTACCATGCTGTCTTTGTTACTACGGCTCTATAGTATAGTTTTAAATCTGGTATGGCAAAACCACCTGTTTCATCTTTCTTGCTTAGTAGTGTTTTGGCAATTCTAGGTTTCTTATTGTTCCAAATGAATTTGAGAATTGCTTTTTCTATGTCTGTAAAGAATGACATAGGTATCTTTATAGGGATAGCATTAAATCTATATAGAGCTTTTGGTAGAATGGCCATTTTTATTATATTAATTCTGCCTAACTGAGAGCATGGGACATCTTTCCATCTTCTTAGGTCTTCTTGGATTTCATTCTTCAATGACTGATAGTTTTCGTTGAAGAGATCTTTGATTTCCCTTGTAAGGTTAATTCCCAGGTATTTTATTTTTTTCGAAGCTATTTTGAAAGGGACTGATTTCCTGACTTCTTCTTCAGTCCTATTATTATTAGGAAAGCTATTGATTTATGAGTATTGATCTTGTATCCTGCCACTTTGCTAAACCTGTTTATGAGTTCAAGCAGTTTACTGATGGAGTTTTTTGGATCTTCCAGATACAGGATCATGTCATCAGCAAAAAGGGAAAGTTTGACTTCCTCTCTTCCTATTTTTCCTTTGATTTCTTTCTCTTGCCTAATTGCTCCAGCTAGGGTTTCAAGAACAATATTGAATAGAAGTGGTGAGAGTGGACAGCCTTGTCTTGTTCCCGATTTTAATGGAAATGCTTTCAGCTTTTCTCAGTTTAGTATTATACTAGCTGAGGGTTTAGCATATATAGCTTTTACAAAGTTCAGAAATGGTCCTTTGAACCCCATCTTCTCTAGAGTTTTGAACATAAAAGGGTGCTGGATTTTATCAAAGGCCTTTTTAAATTGGTGCTCTGTAGATATATATAAGGATGAAATTCGCTGTGTTATATTTGTATATGTACTTAGCATAATTGGGTCAGTTTTTTAGAACATAATTTGAGACTATGGTATTTTATAACTCAGTGGTAGAGTGCTTGCCTAGGATGCTCAAGGCCTTGGATTCAATCCCTAGTAATGCCAAAAAACCCCAAAAAACAGTTCCGCAATTTAATGGTAGGTATGTATATTCCCTTAACACACTCATATTTAGGAAATCAGTTCCTGAGCCAGTGTGTTTGAGTATTGGGCCTACCTTTTCTTCTAGTGAGTGCAGAGTTTCTGGTCTAATTCTTAGGTCTTTGATCCACCTTGAGTTGAGTTTTGTGCAGGGTGAGTGAGAGAGATTGAGTCTCATTCTACTACCTATGGATTTACAGTTTTTCTAGCATCATTTGTTAAATTTTCTTCTCTCCTGCTTATGGTTTTGGCTCCTTTGTGTTGAGTATGAGGTAATTGTAATTATGTGGGCTACATCTGTGTCTTCTATTATGTTCCAGTGATCTTCATGTCTGTTTTGGTGCAAGTACCATGCTGTTTTAGTTACTATATCTCTGTAGTATAATTTGAAGTCTGGTTGGTATTGTGATACCTTCAGCTTCATTTTTCATTGCTTTGACTATTCTGGCTCTCTTATTTTTCCAAATGTATTTCATGACTGTTTTTCTGTGAAGAACATCATTGGAATTTTGATGTGTATTGCATTGAATCTGTATAGCACTGTTGGTAATGTGGTCATTTTGATATAGTTAATTCTCCCTATCCAAGAACATTGAAGTTCTTTCCATCTTCTAAGTTCTTCTTCAATTTCTTTCTTTAGTGGTCTATAGTTTTCATTGTAGAGGTCCTTTACCTCTTTTATTAGATTGATTCCCAAGTATTTTTTTTAAGTTATTGTGAATGGAGTAATTTTCCTAATTTCTTTCTCAGTAAGTTCATCATTGGAATAAAGGAACACAATTGTTTTGTGAATGTTATCTTATATCCTGCTACCTTGCTGAATTCATTTATGAGCTTTAGAAGTCTTCTAGTGGAGTTTTTTTTTTTTGATCTTCTAAATATATAATCATGTCATCAGCAAACAGTGATAGTTTGAGCTCTTCTTTGCCTATTCATATCCCTTTAATTTCCTTTTCTTGCCTAATTGCTCTGGCCAGAATTTCAAGGACTATGTTGAATAGGAGTGGTGAACGTGGGCATCCTTATCTAGTTCCTGTTTTTAGAGGAAATGCTTTTAATTTTTCTCCATTCAGAATAATGTTAGCCTTAGGTTCGTCATAAATGGCCTTTATTATGTTGAGGGAAATTCTTCTTTTCCTATCTTTTCTAGTGTTTAAACATGAATGGGTGTTGTACCTTGTCTAATGCTTTTTCTGCAACTATTGAAATAATCAGGTGATTCATGTTTTTAAGTCTGTTATTCATTGACTTCCAAATATTATGCCAACCTTGCATCCCTGGGATGAATTCTACTTGATCATGGTGCCCTATCTTTGTAATGTATTTTTGTATGCAATTTGCCAATATTTTATTAAGGATTTTTGCATCTATGTTCATCAAGGATATTGGCCTGTAGTTTTCTTTCCTTGATTTGTCTTTGCCAGGTTTTGGTATCAGGGTGATACTGGTTTCATAGAAAGAGTTAGGTAGAGTTAGAGTTCCCTCCTTTTCTATTTCATGGAATAATTTGAGGAAGATTGGTATTTGTTCTTTAAAGATCTCGTAGAACTCAACTGAGAATCCATCTCACCTGGGCTTTTTGTTTTGTTTTTTGTTTTTTGTTGGAATGCTTTTGATGGCCAGTTCTATTTCATTACTAGAAATTGGTCTATTTAAATTTTCTCTTTCCTCCTGGCTCAATACGGGTGGTTTGTATTTCTCTAGGAATCTGTCTATATCTTCAAGGTTTTCTAGCTTATTGGAGTATGGATTTTCAAAATAGCTTCTAATGAGCCTTTGGATTTCAGAAGTGTCTGTTGTGATGTTTCCTTTTTCATTCCTTATTTTAATGAGATTTTTCTTTTCATTAGTGTGGCTAATTTTGTTTATTTATCCTTTCAAAAAACCAACTTCTTTCATTGATTTTTTTGTGTTGTTTTCTTGATTTCAATTTCATTGATTTCAGATCTGATTTTAAATATTTCCTGTCTTCTACTGATTTTGGCATTGGTTTGTTCTTCTTTCTCTAGGACTTTGAGATGAAGTGTTAGGTTATTGATTTTGTATCTTTCTGTTCTTTTAATGAATGAGCTTAATTCAGTGAACTTTTCTCTTAGGACTGCCTTTATACTGTCCCATAGATTTTGATATGTTGTATCATTGTTCTGATTTATCTCCACGTATTTTTAAATTTCTCCTCTGATTTCTTCCATTATCCATTCACTATTCAAGGGTATATTATTTAATCAGCAGGTATTAAAGTGGTTTCTGTTTTTTATCTTCTTGTTAATTTCTAGTTTCATTTCATTATGATCTGATAGGATACAAGGCAGTATCTATATTTTTTTTACTTGCCAAGATTTGCTTTGTGCCCTACAATATGATCTATTTTTGAGAATATTCCATGTGCTGCTGAGAAGAAAGTATATTGATATATCCTATGATCAATTATACCTAAAAAGAACAGGGGGTGGGAGGAAAGGAGGGAAAAGGGAAATTCTGGAACTTAGTTAAAACAAGGTACACTCCAAACTTTTATAAGTATGTCATTGTATTATCATATATATGAAAAAATGTTCCTCATAGGTATAAGAATTATGTCACTATACTTGGGTATATTAGAATAAATATATATACCCTAGAAAGAGAGGCAAAGGACTAGGGGACAGGAGGAGGGAGGTGGGGAAGTGCTGTGGTGGTGGTGGGGGGTGTTGGCCAAATTATATTATATTATTGTATTGTATGCATCTATGAATATGTGACAACAAATCCTATCACTATGTATGACCATAATGCACCAATGAAACATATATATATATATATATGTATATATATATATATATATAAATTTTTAAAAATTAAACTAAATTTTTAAAAACCATGCATATACTTCTACTTATGTCACTCTTGGAAATCTAGTCTAAAGAAATAGCTGGTGTGGTGGCACATGTCTGTAGTCTCACCTATTTGGGAGGCTGAGATGGGAGGATCCTTTGAGTCCATGAGTTTGAAATCAACCTGGGCTAATATAGTGAGACCTCATCTAAAAACCAATAATAATCCTAGAGTCTGAGTGTGTAGCTTAGTGGTAGTGCTCTTACAGAAGTGTTCAGTATATTATTATGTAATAGGAAAAATAGAAATAACCCACCTTTTCAATCATGGAAGAAAGATTAAATAAATCATGCTGTTTCAATATACTTGAATATGCACTATTAAATGGCATTTATAAGAATTGTTTAGTAATACGGGAAATTTTTATGTTAAAATATCAAATGCAAGAAATAAGATAAGACATGTTTTTTGGGGCTGCAGTGGTGGCTCAGTGGTTGCGGTACTTGCCTGGCATGCACTAAGACATGAGTTTGAACCCCAGCACAACCAAATAAAAATTGATTCATTCTCTCTCTCTCTCTCTCTCTCTATCACTGTCCCTCTTTCTATAAAGAAAAGAAAAGAAAAAAGACATGTTTTTTTAAGGATAGAAGACCAGAAAGAAATGTGACCAAACACTGATAGACTTCGTTGTCCCTGGGTGGTGGAGGTTTATGGAGAGGTTTGCCTTTTTGTTTTGGTACTTGTTGGACTTCCATTGATTGAAAATATTTACTTTAGTTATGCAGGAAGAAGAATATGACTTTTCATATCTTTTTTTTTTTTTTAAAGAGAGAGGGTCAGTGAGAGAGAGAGAGAGAAAGACAATCAATTTTATTTAGTTTTTCACGTGGCTTTCATTGCTCTGAGACTTCGTTGTGTAAGTGGTGCTGGGGTTTGAACTCCCGTACTCACGCATGCCAGGCAAGCGCCGTAACTGCTGCACCACTGCTCCAGCCCCGACTTTTCATTTCTTATCTCTATGTACAGATATAATTTACCCCACAAGCAATTCTCAATATGTTGAATGTTGGAGACTATGTTTTATTTTTGCTTTCCTCTCCAACCTGTGATCTGTTCATAGGACAACTCCTAGTGCAAGCGATGGTACTAGGAAAATATCTACTTCTGTTTTCCTCCGTAACCACTACCTCGTCCCCAGCAAAAGCAATGAAGTTATCCAGCCCTCACCACACCCAGCCCTGGGCACAGCTTCAACAACAGTTTTTGGAGGAAGAGTTTCAACTCATTGTCTCTACTCCTTTCAACTCTGAACTGATGAAAATGTTATTTATTCCAAGTGTGACAATCCTTTAGTTTTAGGTTTTGAATATATGTTAAGATAATTTTTGTAAACCTAAAAATTTTTTATCCTTTCAAATTCTGAATGCAATTTTAATCTCAGTAATTTTAAAACTGGATTTTTTCCCAAATTTAGAAACATGAATATGCAATCCATACAAAAACCCACATGTTAAACTGGAGAGGTTACTTCAATATGGAATGAAGGACTTGGATTTTTCTCATTTCCATGAAGATCTTGAGGATTAAGTTGTTTTAATCAGCTTTGCTCATTGTGATCAAAAGACCTGACAAGAATTTTTGGAGGAGGAAAAATTTATTTTGGCTCACAGTTTCAAAAGTTCAGTCCATGGTTGGCCAACTCTGTTGCTCTGGGCCCAAAGTGAGGTGGAACATCTTGGTTGATGAGTATGGCAGAGGGAAGCAGCTTAGGACATGGCAACCTGGAAGCAGAAAGAGAGAGCTCCACTCACCAGGGCCAAATTATAAAACCCAAAGAAATGTCCCCAGTGACCTACTTCCTTCAGCCACACCCTACCTGCCTACAATTACCACCCAGTTAAATTCATATAAGTGGATCAATCTGCTCATGATGTTAAGCCATAATCTAATATTTTTACCTCTGAACATTCTTGCATTACTTGCACATCAGTTTTTGGGGGATACCTATATCTAAACCATAACATAAGTTAAACCTAGAATTGAGAAGTTTTAATGATCTAAGTAGAGGATAATATACAGTTATCTCCAACCTGCAAACAGTATCCTACACAAATACCTTACCACCCTTCCCACTCCTTCCAGACTCCACCATCAAACTCATTGCCAGGGGGATCAAAAGTAAAAGATGAGAAGTTTTGCAAAGCTTAGGATGACTGACTTCACCAGGCAGGTGACCTAACAATTTCTCATCCCCAAAGCCCTAAGTCTTAACATTTCTTAGTGTTAGCAGGTAGCCTTTTAAAAGAATGCATTATGCATTCTTTTAAAATACAGCAGTTTGACACTGCTGTATTTTTACGGGTTAGTTCAATGAAATCACTTCTTTCCTGAAAGTTGGGCAATGAAGAAATGGAAATTTCTATTATAGTAAAGAAAATGCCTGTGAATGCTGAGTAAAGAGAAGACTGGATAGGGACTTTTATTTTTGTACTTATACTTTTATAATTAGCAAATCACAGTGCAGCATGCTGTGAGTTTACAAATATGGTATAGTCCTGGATTCCAGTGGGGCTTGCAAGTGGAAGTGGGGAAGACACTGAAAGCAGCACCCAGTGTGAACTAAGGTGCCCAAAGGTGGCATGGAGGTGGCAGCAGCCAGTCTGAAGGATTCAAATTTGGAAGCTAGGTAGCCTTGAGCCACTTTGCATATCCATGCCATGGAGAGTAGGCTTGATGGCTAGAGGCCTCCTACGCCCATCCCTGGGATGGAGCTTGATTGGGTTTGCGTACAGAAGACTGGGGAGAGAGGGTGGGAGACAGTGGAGGGGTGCAGGAATGGATAAGGGAGGATTCTAGAGATTAACTATATTTGAATTTTTTCCAATTAAGCTTGAGATATGTATGTACAAG
This sequence comes from Aplodontia rufa, assembly GCA_004027875.1. Classification (NCBI taxonomy): domain Eukaryota; kingdom Metazoa; phylum Chordata; class Mammalia; order Rodentia; family Aplodontiidae; genus Aplodontia; species Aplodontia rufa. The sequence goes on along the minus strand of PVKS010008511.1, from coordinate 42,125 downwards.
AAGAAGGAGGAAATATTCTTTCTCTTCTTTGCTTCCCAACCACACAGTCCTCTGCCCCAACACCTAGAACTAAAGCAATTAACTGACCACACTTAAACTTTGGGAAATGTGTTCAAAATCTCAAAAACTAATTTGAGTAAAATTTTTAGCTTTTCTGTAGCTTTGGGGTTACTTAAGAAAGGAATTTTAAAATTGCTTATTAAATTTAAAAGCCTAAATATAAGTATTATTGCTATAATACTCTACTTGCTTTTGTCTCTTTAGAGATACCATGCAAGGAGAGTGGTCTCAACGTTAAATCCAGAATCCGGACTAAATACAGTGGCAAGACCAAACCCAAGTAGCATCCCTAGAATGCTGGAGTTCGCAGCGGCTACGCCACTGAACACACCCAGATATCACTGAGCCAAAAAGTGGAACCCGTGGCTCAGTTAGAGGACTCCTTTTGCAACAACTACTAGAAAAGTCACAGTATTCAACCCAAGAGCATTTTCTCTTTAAAAGCACAGCAATGGCTGTGGGGCTCAGTGCATTCACTTTCTTCCCAGATTAAAAACACTTTGTGCAAAAGTGGGCTAGCCTCCTCGATTGATTTCCTGAGAGGTCTGTAAAAGTACCAGTTTCTGTCCAAAAAAAAAAAAAAATCATGCTTTTCAAAGACTTTGAACTATGCAAAAAAGACCATCAAATAAAAGGCTTTATTTTTTCAGTTTAGAAGAGAGGATCCTGACAATGTCTTTAGGTTGCTGTAGGATTTTCAGATTTGTTATGATTTTAGGGTTTTTTTTAATAATTTTTCTAGCCTTCACAATAACCCCACAAATTCCCATTTCACAGAAGATGAAATCGAGGCCCAGATGGAAATAGAAGACTTCCTGAGGTCGCAGAGCTGGTTGGTGTGAGCCCGCTGGACCCTTTATCTAGACTGCTTGACAAGGCCAGTGGACTACAGGGGCTTGGCTCAAAGCTTCCTTCGCAGGGATCTGTGTTGCTGAAAGTTTACCCACAGTCTCCATGTTTTGCTTTTATCATCACATTTGCTCTGTTTGTGAGCCCAAATCCATTTGGGCAGGACTAATCTCCAAAAATAAGTTGCAAATGACAAATGGATGTCCCGAGCGGACTCACAAGGGCTCCCTCTAGCCTTGCGGCTCCTGACTCACTCGCGTTGCTTATCTCTCTGGCTCCACATATTTGATATTCCTTTGAATTTATCTTCTATCTTCTAGAATTTTGGGCCTTTGTCTGCTCTTTCAGCCTTATAAGACCCCTGACTCCAGACTGCCCAATCCTATTTAAACTGAACCCCTGGCCAGGCCTGCCTCTGGCTATTATCAGAATGTCAGGGAAGGGGTCAACATTGCTTAGGCTACATCTGAGCCCACCGGATGAAGTCTGATCGGTTCCACCTTTTACTTCTGGGGAAAGAAAACATAAATTTCTTCCAACAGTTGCTGTTCTCATGGCCCAACTGACAGCCAAAGCTATAGCTATTGGCTCATGCTCAGCCAGCCCTGTTCCTTCCCAGCAAGGTACCTGAGTACTCTAGCAAACCTGTGGGCTTAAAAAAATTTTTTTTTGCACAATTGCAAATTTAAAAAAAAAATCTCACTTCATAAGAATGAATGGTCATTTCCACACAAATCTGTAGCACCCATCCCTGAACCTTGTCCCTTAGAATGTGTCAAACAGGCATGACAGCTCCATCAGACAGATGGCACAATCTCCAAATGCCAGGGTTATGTTCACTGACACTTCAACTACAATGAGGTGTTTGACACAAAGGATCTACAGTCAGTAGGTGTTGGTTTGGTTCTGAGCCACAGAAACTCACTCTTCCAAGCCCAAGGAAAAGGATAATTTGCTGTAAGCATGTTGGGGAGCTCAGAGAATTGAGGGAAGTCTTGAAAAACAAGGTAGGGACAGATAGGGACCAACTGATTTTAGATCTCTGACACAGTAATTACTTCACCATCCTACCCCAGTGCTAATCATCTCTTCCATTAGTACATTATTCTGCCAAAGACTCAAGTTCCAAAGTGAGAGACTACCTTGTGGTCACAAACCAATCCATGGGTGTACCAGGAATGGTGGGAAGATTCAGGGATCTTTCTAACCTCCTTATAGGACAGGAAGTATACCCTGCTTTACTGTTCCACAAGATGTGATGCCTAAGGAGGAAGGAAAAGCATAGCCCATCCCCACCCCATGACCCTGAGGGTAGTGTTAGGAGGACCCAATGGATCTTTGGTGGTTTAAAAGGAAGTGTGCTACTTTCTGCAAGTTAGCCCAATCAGCTCTACTTTCCCTATTAACTGATTTGTGGGAGGTTGTAGATAGTCCTTGAGACCCTGCCATACCCTCTCAGGGTCTCTCTAGAGTGGAGAGAAAACAAACTTGCTGCTTGTCACTGGCAACAGGCTGTTCAACGAGACTGTTGTGCCCAGCTATTCTGTGCTCAGATGCCAGACAGAGTCGTGCTGGCCTCATCTCAGGAAAGCTGCCCTGGATCTCCAGGGAAGAGGAGACGATTGGCCTCACCACTCCCCCTGGGTCTCAGCCCAAGTCTCCTTGGTTTCTGGGGAGAGGCAATGGCATGGCAAGGTGCATACCATAGTACACTTATGGGCCTTAGGAAGCATGTTGAATTAGCCTGTCATCCCTCAGGCCTGGTCTCCACCACACACCCACACCTCCTCCGTGTGCATGGACACTGTGAGTCTCCTTGAGAGCTGGCCCTACCCACGTAATTGGTCCCGCTGACCTTTACAGGAGAAGAAATGTCTCCAGAGATGGGTCCAGAGGGGAGAGAAAGCTCCACTCAGGACCAGTGGGGTTCTTGATACATGTGATAAGAAAGAATTTCTATGCCAATCAAAGGCATAGACAGAGGTTTATTTAGGAAGTAAATATACACTCAAGGGAGAATGCAGGCAATATTGTGAGAAGCCCTTCCTTCGGTTGGGGGTCCAATATTTACAGAGGGTCTTGTAATTAGGGGCCAGACTGGAGACCAATTGGGGACCCCTCTTTCAAAGAACTTGACTTCCACACCTGCTGCTTGTTTCTCAGCTTAACTGCTTCACAGATGCACTGACAAGCTGGCATTCTAGAGGACTTGGAACTCTCACGGTCCCAACAGACCTACTGTTAGAGGACACTAGCAGTCAGGAGCAGTCGAGCAAGGAGCTGTCTGTCCATTCACAGCCAGAAGGATGTGGAATGCAGAGGCGTTGGCAGAATGACCCGATGGGCCTTCCAGGTGGGGGAGTCCAAACCGCAGAGCCCAGCTCTACCCAGACTGCTGGCAAACCAGGGTGGCCCTGGAGTTCCATGGGGTCTTCAGCGCTGTTGGGAACGACCTTAACATGAGGCCCAGCTGGCTCGTAAAAGATTTGGTGATAAACAACTCTGTTCCAGCCGGCTTGTATCTTCCTTAGTGACGTAATGCCTGACCACATGACTAAGCTATTTGGCCACTCATTTGTACAATTGGATAAATGTGTTTGCGCTGTACCCCTATTGGCTGTTGTAACGGGTAAATAAAGAGAACAGCGAGTTGTCAGGGGAGAGAAGCTAAGCAGCAGCAGCAGCAGCAGCAGCAGCAGCAGCAGCAGCAGCAGCAGCAACAGCAACGGCGGAGAGATCAGCAGCGGTAGAAGATGCAGGTAGTAGCCTCAGCGCCAGAAATAGGGATTCTAGTATAGCAATAGAAACGGGGACTCTAAATGTGAATAGCCTTGACTCTAAAAAGAATGTTTTAAGGGCCTTGCCTCTAAAAGAGGGAAGGCGGGAAGCGCTTGGAGGCCTTTAGCCGCGGTAAAGGGAGAAATAAAGTGCTTGGAGAACTCAAGACCAGTGAGTCTATTTTAATCTCAGTTCACCATTGAATGAGAGCGGTCCAGTTCCTGCTGGTTGGGAACGGACACAGCGCCTCCTTGGAACACCTTTCTGGTCATTTCAAGCTCAACAGCCTTTAACATACCAGCCCTTAAGACACCCATCTGCACAATAAACTCATGTGTAGACTGACCAGTCTATGCCCTGCAACACCATTGTCGCGGAATGTGCCTTAGATTTATCCCTGTCTCATGGCCAGTTGTTTTGGTCATGGTGGATTCCAGCATTGAATTGGAACATTTTATACCCCTTACAAGCTTATTGTCATCATATTAGTATAAATCCCAGAGAAAAATGGTTCCCCAGAACATGCCATAGTTTTGGATTGGACCGTTCAGCTTTTCCTCCACATATTTCAAAGTCAGTAACCAGAATGCAGCACCTGGTTAAGAGAAGAGGCCAGCTGCTAGGACCTGTCAGATCACCTTGTCGCTGAGGAATTTGCTCCCATGACCAAGTATGGTCCTTCAGGAACTGGGGAGACTTTGCTTTGAATAAGATATGAATAAAGAGACAGTGTCTGAAGGAGAGAACCAAATAGTGAGGCACTTGGGTTCCTATCATCTCTGAACCAAACTAAATAAAAGTTGATTATTTCTAGGCTGGAGCAGTGACTAGGCGGTCACAACACTTGCCTGGCAAGTACAAATACGTGGGTTCAAACCTAGCACCACACACACAACTACATGTCAGAGCAGCAAAAGCCACATGAAAAACTAAAAATTGATTCTCACTGTCCCTCTTGCTTAAAAAAAAAGAAATTCCCATTATAAGTAACATTGTAATATTTTAGTAATTTTAGTCACATTTTCTAATGTTACTGTTTTTTAAAGTTTATAGAGAACTTGCAGGACACTTAAGTTTTCCTTTTCATTTATTTGGCTTATTTTTCTAGAAATATGTATTTATCATTTTATAAGGCAAATTGGTAGAAAATAAGACTTGCATTATTTGAATGTATATAAAAAATGCTTATACATGAAAATGATTCTTTGGAGCTTGTATAGATCATAAAATGTTACAACTGAAGAAATAAGCAATCTGGTAAATTCTACTCTGAAAATACATTATTCTCAGACCCTATTTAGAGTGACTCTTCCTCAGGTTTTAAGTAAAATTAGGTAAGTGTTCTTTTATTTATTTTTTTAAAAAACCCTTCATGCAAAGAATTTCTTTTAAATTCTTTAATTATGTGTAGATTTATATCCAACCTGAGTACATCTCTTTTTTTTTTTTCATTTATTCAGGAACATTTAAGTGTTGCTATGGTGCAACTATCAGGGTGAGGTTCAAGGAATATGAGGTGCAGCCAAAAGATTGAGGGTGGCAGACAAAGGGTGTCAGGTGCACCTTTGAAGAGACCGTAGTGTATTTGGAGGGAAGCCGACCCCTTGGGCACAGGGTTGCACGAGTGAAAGCACGGTGATGGGGGCTCACAGAAAGGGCTGCAGGAGTTGCAAAAGACCTTGCCCAAGGGGCCGGAGGATTCTGGGTAAAATGGACACTTGAACTAAGCTGTAATATCAAAATTGACCAACTTCGTTCCAACTGAGAACGTTGGCCGAAGCACCTCTCTGTGCCTACCGATTGGCAGGTCTACGCCGTGCAGAGGGCATTCCACCTGGCAGTGGCAGAGAAGAAGGGAGCACTGAACCCACACTCAGGATGTGGCTTCACGGCTGCCTTAACCTTTCCCCACCCAGCCCTATAACATGGGGGAGTCTTTCTTCTTGGGATTCAGTGGCTCTACAGGTTTGGAAGAATTTGGGAGGGGGATGCCCCCTTGAGTTCTATTGCTGGAAGACAGGAAGTTTGTCAGGTCAAAAGGCAGAGGTAGAACTACAGTGGAAGGCTTCTCTGTGGACAGAGACTGAAGGGTATGGAGGTATCGCAGCTGAACAGCAGCCGGGGTGCCCGACAGAATCTCAGCGGCCATCCTCAGGGACTCAGAGGCAGCCTTTTCCCCTTCTGCAGCAATCATCTAGAAAACAAATGCGGAGAAACACGAGTGATTGTGCTTCTTGACTCTGGGAGGGTTATGACTGCACACTGCTCAGCGTGGCCCAGTATGGCAGGCATGGGAGAACGGATTCAGCCTGCTTTCTGAAGTCTCCTGAGCTAGGGAGACCTACCAAACTGCTGAGAAGCAAGGTGGAACTTGATACAGACCAAGACAAGTACAGAGCATGTTAGGGGAGTTATTGTGCGGTGGGCTTGGAAAGATTAGTAGGAACTTGCCATACAGAGGGAAAATTGGCCAGCACTCCAGGCAGAGGCATGGGATTCCAAAGGGGTGACCTCCAACTTGGCCAAAACAAATGGGTAGCCATCTCAGAAGAGGAGACGCCACGCTCACCCCCCAAATGCCACCTGAGAGTGGGAAGAGGACCAGGCTCAAGGATCTAGAAGCAACTCTGCCCAGGGGACCATTTTCTCCCCTTCCTCCTCCTCCCCATGCCCTTCAAGTCCAGTTATTGATCCTCTTATGCATTTCGGGTTTTCCCTTCACCTCATCTGTTCTTTGAGATCTGCCTGCCTTCCTCCTTCCCTTTCCTCTCCTCCACACCCCTATCTGCCGAAGCTGTGGCAGCCAGATGTTGGCCGCCCCCTGGCTGCACAGCCTTCTCTGGAGTCTGCCAGGGACTGAACTGAGCTCTGACCATGGCTGTCCCTTCCAAGCTCACACAGAGCTCTGGATACAGGCTACGATAGCCTAGATGTCATTAACCTAGAGGTGACTGGTGACTGAGATGGCACAGGGAAAGAAGCCAGCCCAAGAGGGATGAGGAGGAGCAGAGAAGGTGAAGGCAGGCCTCGAGGAGGCCGGCATGGCTAGTGGTCTCTTTGGAGAGAGGGAGGGGCAGCTTAGCCAGTTGGCTGGCAACACACTCTTAGAGCAATTGGCATAGCATGGCGGGCCCAAGCCAGATCCCACGTGGCCGGACGAAGGCAAGGCACAGAAGCAAAGGGGACGTGCCAGCAGCCTTCCTCAGGTTCTCTGGTGCTCCGCAAAGGGCAGCCTGTGGGGGACAGCAGCTCAGTCCTGGCTCACCCGCACTCTGGCCTGTCTTTGCGCTTCGGCTTCCACAGCCAGCGAGTGCTGAAGCCCGGCCGGCAGCCTCACATCCTTACTGCAAAAGAAAGAAGTGGCATGGAGGTGGGAGCGCGCCCCCGGCCCTCCTGCAGGCCTTCTCAGACTCTAACTGAACAGTGGCTGCCCCTAGAGCCTGCGAGGGGTGGGGGGGGGAGGGCGGCCACGAGAGCACGGCCCAGGTGGGTGCCCCAGTGCACACGCATTTTCTGTTCCTGGATTGTGATCAGTTTTCCCACTTACGATTTAATCTAATCCCCAGCCGTTCAATTTGAACAATGAAATACAGCCTTGAAAAGCCACGACTAAAAACACAGGGGAATTCATCCCAGTTTATAAAAGAATAGATTTTGAAATGAGTAGGACTCATAAATAAGAACAATCCTGATGTATTGCATAAAAGATACATTATAACTGAAAGATGCATACATGCAACTATTGAGCAGTTTCTCAAAGAGTTCGAGAGTTACCCTGGAATTCCACTCCTAGGTATATAACCAAGAGATCAGAAAAGATTTACACAAAAACTTAAAAACTTGCAAATGAAAGTTCACTGTAACATTATATGTAACAGCCAAAAAGTGTCTGATAAACAAAATTTTGTATAGCCATACAATGGAATTTTATTTGTCTATAAAAGAAATTAAAAATAGATACACACGGGGCTGGAAAGGTGGCTCAGCGGTTATGGTGCTTGCCTGGCATGTGCAAGGACGCAGGTTTGAACCCCAGCACCACGTACACAATGAAGTATTGGAGCAACAAAAGCCATGTAAAAAACTAAATAAAAATGATTCTTTCTCTCTCTCACTGTCCCTCTCTCTTAGAAAAAAAAAATGGATACACGCTATACCATGGATGAACCTTGAAAACATTATGAAATGTGAAAAGAAACCAGATAGAAAAGGTTCATGTTGTATGATTTCATTTACGTGAAATGTCCAGAATCAGCTAAGCCACTGAAACAAAAACTAAATCAGTGGTTGCCAGGGGCCGCAAGGTCGGGAGGAATGGGGAGTTCCTGCCACATGCACAGGCTTTCTTTGGGGGTGATGGAAATGTTTTAAAGTTACATGGTGGTGATGTCTGTACAACTTTGTAAATGTACCCAAGTCATTGAGCTGAACACTTTAAAATGGTTAAGATGGTAACTTTCATCTTTAAAATAATAATTGTGGCTGTCTTATTCAAAACAATTTTAAAAGGAAAATTTTAAAATGAAACCAAAGTGTTTCTCTTTGTCATATTGTTTATCCTGGTCATTTTCCTACCTACATTTCTGTTCTCTCCACTTTGATTCCCCAAACACAGGTCACTGAATCCAATGCAACCTGTGGAGGGAAGAGGAAAGTTCACCAAGAGCCTGCAGGTAGGAGCAGAGCACACCTGTGCCCTCATGGCCAAGAGGGCACATTCCCTTTGAAGGGACAGTACTTGGCCACTTTGACCTGGCACGGAGGAATTTGACTTGCACAGTGCCACTAAATATTTGTGGAATTAAAGATGGTGTGCTAGGCTGAATACTGGCCCTCAACTATGTGCCTGTCCCGGTCCCTAGAACCTGTGACTGTTTCCCCAAAAGGGACTTTGCAGGTGTGATTCAGTCAAAGGGCTGTGAGATGGGGAAAGTATCCTGGATTATCCAGCTCCACCCTAAATGCAATCCTAAGGGTCCTTGTGAGAGGGAAGCAGAGGGAGGTTCAAGCTCACATGCCGAGGGAAGCAGTCTACAGTGGTGCAGGGAGCCTTAGATGCTGCCTGGGCGGGGAGACGGAGGCGGCCCTACTGACACCTCAACTTGAGCCCAGTGAAGCTGATTTCAGACTGTTGTTTTAAGCTGCCAAGTTTGTGGTAAGTTGTTACAGAAGCAAATGTGTACCAGGCTGGTGCTCATAATTGATTCAGGATAAATCTGGCAACTTCTACTTAGCTATCATCTCCTTAAGGGATGGCAACTTGAACAGGTATATGCTTGACACATGGAAGACTCAGTACGTGGCCAATGAACAACTGGTTAAAAGATAAAGTTCAACGTACGCAGTGTTCAGCTGATTAAGTACCTTTACATCTTGAGCAATGCTCTTCCTCTCTAGGAGAATTTCAGTGAGGGATCGATGTGCCAAGAGACGCTTCATGGTGGTCTGCACGAGGAATTGGATGGCCTTAGACACATGAGCCAGGCTGCTTAGGAGAAGAGGGGCGTTTTCCAGCCGGTAGTAGCAGATGGCATCTATCTCCATTATAAACATGTCTTTGGTTACAACCTAGGAAGAAAAAAAGTTTGGATGACAGGCTTGATTCATGGGCTCTTTTCCTATCTGGGGACAGAGGAACTAAAATGCATCTAAAGTGAATTTTCTTAGAGTAAAATTATACCAAGAAAAAAACTCCTTGGCCTATCTTTTATTCAAAATAGAGATTTTTTTTAAGAGAGAGAATCAATTTTATTTAGTTTTTCATGTGGCTGTCGTTGCTCTGACACTTCATTGTGTACGTGGTGCTGGGGTTTGAACCTGTGTCCTTGCGCATTGCCAGGCAAGCACCATAACCACTGAGCTACCGCTCCAGCCCCCAAAATAGAAATGATTTTAAAAAGTAAAGAGGTTTTTTTTTTTGTTAAATACACAAAAGAACTCACAATTTAAAGGAATCTTGTTGTAAATCCTTTTGCAAAGGAAATCGGGAATACTTTTCTTATTTAAAAACATTCAGTTGGGGGCTGGAGCAGTGGCTCAGTGGTTACAGCACTTGCCTGGCACGCACAAGGACCTGGGTTCAAACCCCAGCACCACATACATGACTAAGTGTCAGAGAAACAAAGTCCAGATGAAAAAATAAAATTCATTCTCTCAAAAAAATAATTGAGCTGATTTTTATAGGCTTTCTAAACTGATGCAAACAGATCAGCCAATAGGGAGGTGCGTTTTAGGAAATAAGCGCTATCACAGTGCTCGCTGGAGTGCCCGCTGGAGGGCAGTGTGGCGATGCCAGTCAGTACCAGCAAAAGCCTCAAAAGGGTGCAAGTTCTCAACACTTCCATTGTTAGATAGCATCTGTCATAGGGACATATTTTGAAGATTTGGCTGTAAGAATTGTTATGTGTAGTATTTTTTTATAAAACACTGGAAACAATTTATCCTCAACAAGAAGGAATTGGTTGAGTAAATAGTGGCATGACCACATAATGAAAATGTTATGTGTCCATCTAAAATAAAGGGCCATGAAATGCCTTCATAATGTTGTGTAACCATCACCACCAGCCGTCTCCACAACTCTTCACTTTCTGAAAGTGAAACTGTATCCGTTGACAACAACCCCCTACATCTCCCTCCCCTCCCCATTGTGCTGTCTCTGTCATTTTGATGTCATAAAAGTAGAACCATACAGGATTTGGGTTTTTTCGTGACTGCTTATTTCAATTAACATAACGTCCTCAAGGTTTATCTATGTTGTAGCATATATCAGAAAGTCTGGTTTAAGGCTGAATAATATTCCACTATATGTATATAAGACTTTTTCCTTATCCATATATCAGTTGATAGTCACTTCCTTTGCTCTCACAAATAATGCTGCTATGTACACTGATTTACAAATATATCTTCAAAATTAGGGGTAAGTTTTACTTCTTTTATTCAATTTTATTATCTAGAATAAGCATTTTAAAAAAACATAATTTCTATTTACCCAAAAAAAAAAAAAAAGAAAAAACTTCAGACTGCAATTTGGATACACCTTAGGAAAGGCTTATAAATCTGAATCACTAATAGAAAAATCTGGCTATTAGCTAGGAACGCTGGTTCATGCCTTTTGTCCCAACAACATGGGAGGCTGAAGCAAGAGGATTTCCAGTTTGAGGCCAACCTTGACAACTCAGCAAAACCATATCTCAAAGTTTAAAGAAAGAAAAATATGGGGCTGGAGTGATGGCTCAGTCGTCACAGCGCTTGCCTGGCATGCACGAGGACATGGGTTTGAACTCCAGCACCACATGCACAATGAAGTGTTGGAGCAATGAAAGCCACATGAAAAACTAAATAAAATGGATTATCTCTTTCTCTTTCTCTCTCTCTCTCTCGCTGTCCCTTTCTCTTTAAATAAACATGGATATTATTTTTACTTTTAATTTTCTAATTTTTTAATTGTGGAAAAATATATATACATAAAATGTATCATCTTTGGTATATAGTTCAGTAGTGTTAAATACTTTAAGTATACAGTTCAGTAGCACAGCTAACCTCCAGAACTCTTTTCATCTTGCAAAAGTGACTTTTTTTTTCTAAAGAGAGAGGGACAGTGAGAGAGAGAGAGAGAGGGAATTTTATTTAGTTTTTCATGTGACTTTCATTGCTCTGACACATCATTGTGTACCTGGTGTCGGGGTTGGAACCTGTGTCCTCACACATGCCAGGCAAACGCCATACTTGCTGAGCCACTGCTCCAGCCCTATAAGTAGACTTAATAGTCCTTTTTTTTTTTTTTTTTTTGGTGACTGGACAGTTTTACTTAGCATGATGTCCTTAAGATTCACCCATGTTTTAGAATATGCTGGAAGTTCCTTCCTTTTAAAGACTGAATAATATTCCATACTAGGTTCTATACCACATTTTAAAAATCTGTTCAGCTGCCAATGGACACTTGGGTTGCTTCCACTATTCAGCTACTGTGCATAATACTGCTATGAACATAGGTGTATAAATACTTCAAGACCCTGCTTTTCTTCTTTTTGTTGGTGCATTATAATTACATGTAAGTGGTATTTGTTGTTACTTATTCATACATGTACTCAGTATGTGGTCAACTTCATTCTTTTTGTTTGTTTGTTTGTTTGTTTCAACTTCATTCTTCATTCTCCCCTTTCCTTCACCCTCTCCCTCCCCCTGGTCTCTTCCTCTACTCTGCTAGTTCCCCTATGCTTTTCATGAGATCCACACACCCCCTACTTTTTTTCCACTTTTTTTCTCTCTAGCTTTCACATGTGAAGGAAAACTTATCCCTTGACTTTTTAAGTTTGGCTTATTTAAATCAGCATAATAGTGGGGCTGGAGCGGAGGCTCAGCAGTTTTGGCACTTGCCTCGCATGCACTGGGACGCGGGTTCAAACCCCAGCACCACGAACACAACAGAGTGTTGGAGCAACAAAAGCCACATGAAAAACTAAATAAAATTGATCCTCTCTCTCTCTCTCCCTCTCTCCCTCTCTCTCTCCCTCTCTCCCTCTATCTTTAAAAATAAAAAAAATAAATTAACATAATGTTCTCAAGTTCCATTTTCTTGCAAATGACATGATTTCATTCTTCCTTGTGGCTGAGTAAAACTCCATTGTGTGTCTATACCACAGTTCCTTTACCCATTCATCTGTTGATGGACAGCTAGGCTGGTTTCATAATTTGGCTGTCATAAATTGTGCCACTATAAGCTTGGGCTGCATGTATCACTGTAGTAAGATGACTTTAATTCTTTTCTTTTAAAGAGAGAGGGGCAGTGAGAGAGAAAAAAAGAGAGAATCAACTTTATTTAGTTTTTCATGTGGCTTTTGTTGCCCCAACAGACACTTCGTTGCGTACATGGTGCTGGGGTTTGAACCTGGGTCCTAGCACATGCTAGGCAAGTGCTGTAACCACTGAGCAACCGTTCCAGCCCCAACTTTAATTCTTTAGGATAAATACTGAGGAATGGTATATCTGGGTCATACGGTAGTTCCATGCCTAGTCTTCTCAGGAGCCTCCATACTGATTTCCACAGTGGTTGTACTAATTTATAGTCCCACCAAGAGTAAAAAAGTATTACTTTTCCTCCACATCCTCTCCAGCATATATTATTGTTTGTATTCTTGATGGCTGCCATTCTGGTGGTAGAAGATGAAATTTCAATGTAGTTTTTGATTCGCATTTCCCTAATTGCTAATGATGTTGAATAATTTTTAATGTATTTTTAAAAATGGCTGAAAGGCCATCTGTATTTCTTCTTTTGAGAAGACCATGGTTTCAATTCTTTGAGGTATATGTACAACAATAGAAATTTCTAGATCATATAGTAATGCTACCTTTAACTTTTTGAAGAGCTGCTGCTCTGCACACCTGTGTTCTGCAGTGAGGCACCATCTTATGCTTCCAACAGCAGTGTGCATGTATTCCAATTTACCCACACCCCTTCAGTACACGTTATTTTCTGTTGTGTCTTTATTGTTGCTGTGGTTATGGTATCCCTCTTAATGGGAGTGAATGGTTGTGCTTTTGACGTGTATTTCCCTAATGATTAGTGATATGAACATTTTGTGTGTTTTTTGGCCATTTGTATATCTTCATCATCTTTGGAGAAAAGTCTATTCAAATCTGTGTTAGTCAGGATTCTCCAGAGGAAACAGAACCAATAGGGTCTGTGCCAAGTACAGGCCAAATTACCATGGTCTAGGCTAGCTGACACATAAGGTGAGCTATCAAAGTCCTTTGTCCATTTTTTAGTCAGGTTATTTGCTTTTTTCTATTGAGAGGTGTAAGTTCTTAATATATCCTGGATATTAACCAAGATATATGATTTGTAAATATTTTCTCCCATTTTATAGCTTGGCTTTGACTCTCTAGATTGTGTCCTTTGCTGGACTGAAGTTTTTAATACTGATGAAGTCCATATATCTACTTTTCTTTACAACTTTTGAGCATAATAATTTTTCCCTGGGTTAGGGTTGGTAGCTAGACCATGGAAAATGTAGAGAAAGGAAAAGCCACCATTTGGCTTACCTCATGGAAAGGTATCTCCAAGGTCTGGAGACGAAGGTCAACCTTTTGGTAGGTGTCCAGGCAGGGCAAAAAGAAGAACAGACCTAGAAGAGGGGGTGTGGGAGGAAAAGGCAAACAGCAAGCATGGAGCATCTGGGGTTCACCTTTTCAGGGTCAAATTGCATACTCCATACAGACCTTTGGGAAATCCCACCTCCACCCATAGAGTCTTGGTTATAGCTGTTTATCATCACCAATCTGGGACACTTGAGGGCAAAAGGAGAACACTGTTATAATTTACTCCAGAACAGCAGGTGTAAATAGGGATTATTTCCCCAAAAAAGTGGGCTGTGTCGTCACTTTAGTCATGGTGCTGACCCCTCCAGATCTCAAGTATACGTCTGTCACTTCACTAGACTTGACCTCCTTAAATGGAATGTCACATTTATCATTGTTAGCATTAGTGTCCGACTCAGTGCCCATTAGGTGCTCTGTAAAATTGTTTAAGCCTATGAGTGTATCCATGTGTCAAATTTTACGCCAGCAACCTCCATGTGTTATTTCTTAAAATGTGAACTCGAAAGGTAATCGTACAGCAATATCAAAATACCATCGTTACGGTTGGCGAGTGAGTCCTTACCTATCCAATATAATGTATGGTAAACAATGAGCAATAACATCTGTGGGTTGATTATTGAGATTTTCTCCAGTCCCTTAGGTGTTGTAGGCTCCTGTAAGAGCCACAGCTTTGTTGGAACCAGAATCACCTCACAGAGTCCAGGATCTATCTGGGGAGCAGACCACTTACCGGCCTTTCTTGGCCCAAATGGATATGGTTTCAGAAAATAAGGAACAAAGCAAGAGACCATGTCCTGGAACTACATGATCTGGTTCTATTTTTGTGGGAACCCATCTACTGGGTTCTGATTCCTCAAACTCTGATTTGTTTCTCCTAGTCCAGTCTCCCATTTTCTTTCTTTTTTTTTTTTTTTTCTAAAGAGAGAGGGACAGTGAGAGAGACAGAGAAAGGGAGAAACAACTTTATTTAGTTTTTCACATGGCCTTAGTTGCTCCAACACTCAGTTGTGTACGTGGTGCTGGGGTTTGAACCCGGGTCCTCGTGCTTGCCAGGCAAGCGCCGAAACCGCTGAGCCACCGCTCCAGCCCCCAGTCTCCCATTTTCTACTTGTTTCTGCAGACCTGGCTGAAAACTCAGACCCTCTCCAATATTTACACAGTGAGACTTTGCCCCTTTTCATGCCTTCCTAGCTGTCTTGGACCTCCAAACCCTAATTACTAGACTCTCCAGACTAACCGTATTTCTATCCATACCCCACAATCAGCTTGGCTCTCTGAACATCAATTCCACTAGATTTTAAAGCCCTGGATATCAGAGATCATGTCTTAGTCACCTTTGTTTCCCTGGCAGTTAGCAGTATCTGAACATAGGACTTATTCGATCTACGGCTCTTAAATTCCACCAGCGAAAGACCAATTTGTTAATTGGATGGTAAACTTTGCCTCACTTCCTTTTGTTAATTCGGCTCCCTGGATTCTGAACTAGCTCAGCTTTTCTGAGAATTCACAGGATTCTGACATGTACTCAAATTAGTCCCCAGTCATGGCTCCTAAGATGACTTGCTGTTATAGTCAGCATGGCCCCGATATGGGGCTCCCTGCATTCACCCTCTCTCTTGGCCACCTGTTACTGGGTAGTAATGCTCTCTGAAGAAGTTCTTAATGATCTTCATTATAACAGATTAGAAATGCAAATGAATCAAGTTACTTCATGATATCTAAAGTTCATATTATAAATATACACGGATTGAAGAAATCAGCAGGTTGGGATGATTTAAAAAAAAAAAAAGTGTGTGTATGTTTCTCACCAGGGCCTTTGGGTCTTCCAGGAAGCAGATGTCCCAGTCGGAATATAATTACTCTCTCATACTCTTGTACAACCTAAAGAGAAATGCAATAATTTCAAGTCACTCTAAAAAAGAAAAATAAAACATCAAAAGGCCTTGGAAAGAAAGTAATTCTAGTATCAGAAATACTTTGTTTTGAGAACTAATAATAAATTTCTACTAATATTTAATCTTCTAAAATCTGTATTTAATAAGTGTATAATTTTAGAAACCAAAGAAAAAGTATATTGGCTATATTAATTCCTGAGCCCAAGGACAGAATTTTGATTAAAGATTCATGATCATCTAAAAAATAATGTTTCCACTATGTTCAGTGTTCCTAAATCAAATATTATCAAAGCATGTTTAATCTTGTATTTTGCGGTGACTCTGCTTCATTAAGTTTTTATATGTATCTCACATTAACATTTAACAAAACAAGGGAGCATATTTTAATACCACTTGTGATATTTTATTTCAAACTACAATTTCTTCTAAGACTGCTTCAGAATGATTCAATTGGATTTTAATTAATTCTCACGGATCTCAAAATATTGAGTGTGCCCTAGGCATGACAGGTATTTTTAAATGACAAAAAGGAGATTCATTGTGTAGAATAGTCTGGCTATTAAAACTGGAAAGTTATTGCATATTACTTTAAAAATAAACTTTACTTTCTGCTCTGGTGATACCAAGCTGATATTGAGGCCAGGTTCTTTTTCCACCAAGGTGAAGAATGAACACCACAGAACACCAAGGCAAACATAGCAAGCAGTTTTTTGTTTTGTTTTGCTTTTTTAAAGAGAGAGGGACAGTGAGAGAGAAAGAATCACCACGTACACAACAAAGTGTCCGAGGAATGAAAGTCACATGAAAAATTAAATTAAAAAAAATTACTTCTCTCTTTCTCTCTCTCACTGTCCCTTCTTTCTTTAAAAAGAAAGAAAATCATATGACAGTATCTCTTGTGAATCTAGGTGCAAAAATCCTCAACAAACTACCTACCATCTAGCGTCCTGCCTCTAGTAACATAAAAACGTTTTCCATTGTGTCCAAGTGAGATTTTAACATTCAAAAATTAATGAATGTGGACTGGAGTGGTGGCTTAGTGGTTTTGGCACTTGACTTGCATGCGCAGGGACAAGGGTTCAAACCCCAGCATCATGTACACAAAGAAGCATTGAGCAACAAAAGCTGCATGAAAAACTAAATAAAATCAATTCTTTTTCTCTCTCACTCACTGTCCCCCTCTCTTAAAAAAAACAATACACCATATCAATATAAAATAAAGGCTACATACCATATGATAATCTCAATAGATGCAAAAAATATATTTGACAAAATTGAACTTCACCTTATGGAGGTAGAGAAGAAGTGGTGGGAGGAGAAGGGGGAGGGACAGGAAAAAGCCCCTGGATGCTGCCAGGAATGCAGCCACCAATAACCCCAGCAGCATTTGGACTGTTTCAGTCAAGGATTGCGCCTTGCTGGTAGCCCCCCCAGGGAGGGACCCTAGGGCATGGCCACTTCTGCCTATTGTAGGAAGCAAACTTTGCTCAGAAATTTCCTTCCAGGCACCACAGGAGCACCTCTGGGCTGGACACAGTTGGAGGCTCTTTCTGCTGAACCCTGTCTTACAAGGTCATTCCTGCCTCACAGAAGGCCTCCCCTGCCTGCTTCTGTACTCAGGCAGTACCTCCCAACAAATCCCTTGCATTTCAAATTCCATCTCAGCGTGTGATTCCTCAACTGTCACAGTCTCCACTTACTGCAGGGACTGGAGTGTGTGGGCCACCCGATGGCTAACAACAGTGGCCCCTCAGGGTCTAGGGCAGCTACTGAAAGTTTCCTGGAAGTGAATGTCAGGACCTGTTCTGGGCTAGCTCTGCGCTGGAGCGTGGATGAACCAGTCAAAACCCCTGCCCTGGAGGGTCTCTGTATAATGGCAGAAATGGTCTCAACAAACATGTGTGGTAAGTGCTAGAATGAAGGGAAAGTAGAGTGATTCAGGAGCACAGGGAAGGGAACGACAGTCCAGAGGAGTCCAGGAAGGCTTTGCGGTTACATTTGAGCTAGGACTTGAAGGAGTGAGCAGCCTCCTGGAGGACGAGTGGGCACCAGGGCACTGCAAGTGCTAAACACAGTGAGAGAGGCACCAGGAAATGAGTGGCCTGTTGAGTCCTTCTGGAAACTCACCTTTATGCAAAACCAGATGGAAAACGGGAACGTCAGGATGACAAAGAGCAGGGAGGCAAGGATGAGAAGCCACTCGCAGGCCCCTAAACCAGAGGACTTGGTACCTAAAGAAAGAAAATAAATACTGAAACCTCACCATATTAACTGACTAGCCCTGGTCAGTCTAGTCCTTGGTCCTCTCCGCCCCCCACCTGTCCCCTCCCCATATCTATGGTCCCCTAGACTATGTGTTGCTACGCCTTCCCTGGGTCTAAGACATGAGTCTGATAACCTTTCACCCAAGCCTGGGTTTTGCTGTAGCCTTCACATCCACAAATGAGAGAAAACATCCAAGCCTTGACTCTCTGGGTTTAGCTAACTTCACTCAGCATGATTTCTTCCATTGCCATCCATTTACCTTCAAAGGCCACAATATTGTTGTTTCTAATTGCTGAGTAGAATTCTATTGTATGGATATGTATGTGTGTGTGTGTGTGTGTGTGTGTGTGTGTGTGTGTATATATTCTCACAGTTTTTGGATCCATTCATCCTGTGAGGGACATCTGGGTTGATTCCATAATTTCACTATCATAAATTGAGTTGCTATGAACATTGATTTTACTATGTTGCTTATGTGCTGATTCTAAGTCCTATGGGAAAATACCCAGAAGAGGAATAGCTGGTTTGTAGGGTGGATCCAACCCTAATTTTTTGAGGAGTCTCCACACTGCTTTCCAGAGGGGTTGTACCAGTCTGCAGTTCCACCAACAGTGTCTAGTGTGCCTATCTCCCCACAACCCCTCCAGCATCTGATATTGTTTATATTCTTCATCTTTGCCAATCTGACTGGAGTGAGGTGAAATCTTAATGTATGTTTGATTTGCATTTCTCTAATTACTAGTGATTTATAACACTTTCTCATGTAGTTATTGGCTTGCCTAATTTCCTCTGTTGAAAAGTTTCTGTTTAGCTCTCTGGCCCATTTATTAATTGGATTGTTTGAATTTTTGGTATTAAGTGCTTTGAGTTCTTCGTAAATTTTGGATATTAGTCCTCTCTTGGAGGAGTCACAGGCCATGATTATCTCCCATTCTGTAGGTTTTCTCTTGACAATTTTAATCAATTCCTTTACAATTTTGGCCCAGCAAAAGCTTTTAAGTTTAATGGCATCCCACTTATTGATTTTTTACTTTAATTCTTTCTCTTTGGGAGTCTTGTTGAGAAAGTCATTGCCAACTCCCAAATGGTGGAGTGTTGCTCATAATTTCTCTTCTATCAGTTGTATGGCAGCTGGTTTAACTCCTAGTTCCTGGATCCATTTTGATTTGATTTTTGTGCAAGGTGAGAGATAAGGATCTATATATTCTTATTCTTCAATGGCAATGACTAACAGTGTCATTGTCATTTTTAATTAGTTTATAACTATTTCAGTTTCTGGTGGTTTCTTTCACAAGTAAAAGAAAATAAATTCACATATGAACAAAATTACATTTTATAAGTGAAGAGAGACCTCAAAAATTCCTTCATACAGTAGTTAGAGATGTGAATAGCAAACTAATTTCTGAACTGAAAGTTTTACCCTCCTGGAATAAGCTGCTTGGGTATCCAACTTGTTTGGTTTAAGCATGTGTCAAGCATTATATGTGTTAAAAGCAGGAAGAGCCTTTACACACTGCCTGAGAATCTGCATTGTTGTGGGAGTGACAGTCCTTTATTTTTCCCCCAAGTCCCAAGAAGGCTGCCTTTGGGAGTGTGGCGCTAAGTGAGACGAGAAGGGAGTGCTGTGCCCTGTTCCCTGGGAACCATGGACACCTCCCAAGCAAGGACTCCAAGGGCTGCCTCATCCATGGTGGCACTTCTCACTCTCTGCTTGGGGTCTCCTGCTCTAGCCACTTTATTACTGGAGAGACCAAGGTCCACAAAAGTGAATCTACCTGCTTAAAACCACAGCTCACTGGTAGCAGTGGTGGGAAACCATGGCGAGGAGCCCAGAGCAGGCCACATGAGGGTGGGTACTTCAGCCAAACGGCCTTACTCTGGAAGTGTGGCTTCTCTACTTCCCAGCTGTAGGTGTGTGGGGGTTACTGGGGCTGAACTCAGGGCCTCATGCAGCTGGGCAATGGCTCTATCACTGAGCCACATCCCCATCCCTTTTTATTTTGAAACAGAGTCTTGCTAAGTTGTCCAGGCTGGTCTCCAATGTCACTTTCCTGCCTCAGCCTCCAAAGTAGCTGGAATTACACATGCCACTGCCTCCAGCTGGGGCGATTTTGGGCAAGTTAATTTCTCAGAGCATGTTTCCTCAATGGTGCTAAGGGGATAATAAGGGACTAAATAACTCAAGAAAAGCATCCAGTGTGTGCATGGCACACAGAAATGGCTCCATAGATGGGGCCTTCCCTCCTTGCCTTATCCCACTAATGTGATCTGTCACACAATATAACATGCTATTCTTCATTTATTTTCCTTTAAACATCCATCACCCTACCACTGAAAGTACAATGAATTTTTTGTTCCATTATGAAAAGGATTAGAGGTAGACAAATTCATTCCTAAGATTTGCTTTACCTACAGAAGCAACAAGAAACACCTCTGCATTCCCTCCTTTGATCTATGTTCCTCTCTTAGCTTGCAAGTATTCAGCTGAAATTGAACACATTCCTTGCTCTAGGAAAAGTGTCTTGGGAGCTTTTGCTCATTTTACCCTTACAAGCACCTCTAAGGCAGGTTTGATCCACAATGAAGGCCCTTCCTATGATCACATGGCTAGGGAGTGGTGGAACTGATTTCAACTCAGTTGGGCTCTCCTCTACTTGGCTATGCCTTTTATAAAGAATGCTCATCCCCAGAAAAGTTTGAAATGTTTTTAAGTAAGACTGAGGGGAGAATAATAAGCCATATATTGCTCAGAGCCAAGGAGCATATACATTCTCCCTTACATCAAGTGCCTATATGCCCCTCCATGGCCACAAAAACCAACTTCATGTTTCCTTTGCTTGTCAGTTGGTCCCCAACCTGGGCCACCCTCCCCCAGCTTCCCATCCATGGCTCGCCCTTGAAACCAACCTAGCTGATGTTGCTATTTGTATTTCTTCGGATGCACTTTGGTGTCCATGATTTCGGGGGTGATGGGTGCCTAGTGCACCCCTTTATTTCCTGGAATCTGCTGTCTTCAGTGGTTTTCAATGGGGCGACTCATTCCAATTTATCTGACATCTTTTGGATGTCTCTTGGAAAGGCGGCTTCCCTCCCAGGTGCCAGACCTGCCCTTCCTACCTTCCTCTGGTCGCTCGGTCTCCAGGAGCGCCACCACCTCGGTGCCTTCCTCACCAGAGCCCCGGACCTCGTCCACGTCCACCACGGTGGCAGCCGGCGCTCGGGGCTCCCCCGGGCTCTCAGCCCGCCCCGGGTTGCGCCGCTCCGGCCCCGCATCCCTGCGCCCGCGGCCGCCGCCCCTCTCGCCCTTCGCCCTCTTGTTCTCCTTGCGGGAGGGCCCGCCGCCTCGCCCGGGCGCCTCTCTGGAGGAGCTCCGCGCCCTCCTCTCCATCCTCGCGGCGCTGGGGTGCAGGTGCGGCTCCGGGCCTTGCGAGCAAGCGCAACCCCATGGAGTCACCCGCTGACATCGCGGCCAGCGCAGCCCTAAGGACACCCCGCGTGGTGGGCGGGGCGGGGCCCGGGTGGGCGGGGCGGGGCCCGGGTGGGCGGGGCGGGCCCGGGCGGGGCGGGGCTCTGCCCACTGGGAACTCGAAGGCCGCTTTCCAGTGCGCTGCGGGGCCCGCCCACCGCCACGGCTGGGTGCTGCGCGTGGTGTTTCGGAGCGTCCACCGGTGAGGGGCTGGGCTGAGACGCCACCGACAACCGCAAACTGCCGAAGAGCTGAAAAGTCAAAGCGCTCTGATTTGTAAAGACGTACGAAATAGGGTTTGTGGTCCTAGGGCAGCGGAGCGATAGGAACGGTCATCCACTTAGGGTGACTTCAAGGTTGAATTAGATTTGTCAAGTGCTTCCTACTAGGAGTCTCCCCAACGTGTGTGTCTCTTTCTCCTTTCTCATTTTGCGGGACTGGGGAGTGAACCCAGGGGCGCTCTACCACTGGCCTGCATCTCCAGCCCTACCCCACTCTTAAAAAAAAAAAAAAGCTACAGGGTCTGGCTAAGTCGCCGAGGCCGGCCGGTAATTACAATCCTTCTGCCTCAGTTTCCCGAGTAGCTGGGTTTACTGGTATGCGGCACCGCGCCTCACATCTTTTCCTTCTATTTTTATTAATGCGTAATCCTGTTGGTGATGTAATGCTTCTTGAAGAATCATAGAAGGGAGGCAATCCATTTTAATAGATGTGGGAAAGGGTCACTTTTGTCCTTGCTAGGCGCTGTTTCCAAGCTTCCTTGATGAAGGCTGGAATTCTGCTTTTCCACAGCCAGTCTGCTTTCAACAGCGGCCACCTGCTTTGGGGGAACTTGAAACATCCAGGAGATGTATTTCTCTATTACTCCATTATCTGACTCTCACTGAGTGGGAGATCAGTCTACATAACCTTTCAAACAATATTTGTGATTCTATTCAAATAGCTCAGATCCTGTGCTAGTGGAAATGTTCGTTTCTTATTTTTCAATATTTATTGAGTTCACATAGTGATAGCTTTTTTGTCAGAATCATTAAAGAAAGAGGGCCTGAAGTAACTCCAATAGATCTGGAAAAGCTCTTTCACTGCTTTCTCACCATATTCCACGATAGGCCATTGGGAATATAGTAATTAAATGTTTAGTAATAAAGTAATTTAAACAGTTTTTTAAAAAAAATCTTTCTGAACCTAATTATTGCATGGACTACAAAAGAGTTCAAATGCTTCCTCAAGTGCCAGTCTCAATAGTTCCTGTCCAGAAGGCTACAATAAGATAAAGTTCTGAAGCTGCATTTGTCCCACAACGGGAAAATGATTATGATTATGTAGATTATTACTTCCCCAAATTAATATTTGTTATTAAACATAGCTAGTTTCTTCATCATCCTATAGAAATCCATTAGAAAAAGCAAGAGAAAATTTTTTTGTGAATGGTTCTGGAGATTGAACCCAAGATCTCACACATACTAAACAAATGCTCTACCACTGAGTTCCATAGGCCACTACTTATAGCACTTCTTGATTTTTTTTCATAGCCTTTGATTCTGTCATGAATTAATTTGATCTAGAGCTTTATCTTTCACAAAAAAAAATCACATCTCATTTTTGAACAGAGTATCAGACCAAATGATGTTCTTCAAACTGTTATGTCTCCCAATAAGATAAGTTTCTTATAGAAGAAGCAATGAGAACAGGCCCTAGGTGCTGGGTCCTGCCAGGCACTTACTGTTAGTCTCCTTTGCTCCTTTGACTTCTGACAAATTACATGATCATTACTTTATTTTCTGTATCCATATGTAAAGCAACATAAGCACCTATTTACAATTTGGTTGGGATTAAGAATGATGATGACAACATCTGAGAAAATGCATCACATTCCATGGTAAAAAGGCTGACATGGCACCTCTGGAAGGTGGAGGAGCAAGGGAGGGCGTGCTGAGTCAGCCGTGCATCCAGTCCGCTGGCCTCCTCCACCTTTACCATTACGCTGCTGTTTTGTTTGAGCTTCCTTTTTAATTGGAAGTGTTGCTTGTTCCTTTGCTGAAAATATTATATGTGCACATTTTTCACCTCTTAACCCTTTACTCCTTGTTTGGGTGTGTTAAGAGACTGACATCTGCGGGAATGGCTGGCTTAAAGGCGGCAAGGACCATTTAAAAATTGTTGACTTTTGAGTTTGTTTCCAAGATGAAATTTCGTGAAAGATTGCAAGATTTTCTAAATCATTATATTTAACTCTTTTAGCTTTGAAATTTTATGTCCATATGGGTAAGTAAAGGGATGAATATTGATTTATATGGAATATTTAATGAAAAAAGGTAGAATTTGTTGGCACTAGATGAAATTGCACATCTTATCGTTTAAGAGCTGAAAACCACAAGGTTTTGTTAAATTTCACTTTCTGAGGGCTGGAGTGGTGGCTCAGTGGTTATGGTGCTTGGCTGGCATGTGTGAGGATGTGGATTCGAACCCCAGCATCTAACAATGAAATGTCAGAGCAACAAAAACCACATGAAAAACTAAATAAAACTGATTCTCTCTTTCTCTCTCACTGCCCTCTCCATCTTTACAAAGAAAAAGAATTTTGACTTCCTCACTAGGTAGACAGAAGAGAGACCAACTAGGGGAGCAGAACAATGGTTTAGGAAAGTAAAGTTGCTGAGGGCCTAATATAGGACTCTGGCAAAGAGAGTGGCTGGGTTCAGGACTTCTCTCTAAAGAGAATCAGCAGAATCTGGTGATCACATGAGGTTGTGGAATGTGGGCCACAAGGGGAGATGATTTGAGAAAAATGGAGACTTCAACTTTAGTTATAACTGCTTCTTCTCTGGCAGATCCATCCTCCCCTAACTAACCCACCCCCAACAGCCTGGGTTCCTGCTCTCTTTGCTTGGAGAGGCAGGCATTGGATAAAATGTTGAGATAAAACTTCTTTGACTTTTCTCACTAATTCACTCTTCATATACTTGGCAAGCAGTTACTTCATGGTTAGTAAAGCTAGCCTGAGGTATAGATGGAAGGTACGCTGACTGCCCTCCAGGAACTTCGTGACTAATAGGGAGAGACACATATGCAAACAGACAGGTGTAATGAAGCATTGCCTATGAGGTGCCAGAGAATCTATACCAGGGTTTCTTAGCATTATGAGCATTTTAGAGCCCCCCTTGTTGTGGGGGCTGCCCTGTGCCTTATAATAGCTTACTGCACCCAGTATGGCAAAGTATCCTGTAATTCTGAATCTGAAAGGGGTCAACACAGTATGGAGAAAAAACAGAGACAGAGAATCTGAGGGAAAGGGGGAAGCCAGGGGGCATTCCATTGCACAGGACAGAGGCACTGAGCTTTTTATTCACTAGAAGGCAGATGATCCACAGTTAATCAGCAGGAGGTGGCTGCAAGCATGTTGAGTCATTGAGCCAGTATACCCTTAATTCTCCGAAACTGTATGAGGGGCATTATTTTCCTAGGTAAGCCGCCACACCTCACCAGGTGACACTTATTAGCAAGCTCCCCAGCCTTGCATTGGGGCCAGGGTGCTTCAACTCTACCCCAAGGAATAGCAGTGATTCCATCCCCACAGTATCTTTAGCAGCATCCCTGGCCTCCTGTTACATGCCTGTAGCACCTCACAGCTAGCTAATACATGACCACCAAAATCGTCTCTGGACAGGTGTCTCGTGGGATCAAAATGTCTCCTGGTTGAGAACCACTGACACATATTATACTGTGAAGTCACAAAGCAGGGAGTAAGCAATTCTACCTGGACGGATTCAGAGTTTGGGCCATAATAAGAGATGTGGGGGTGACCCTCAAATCGACTTTGAGAGCTGGGCCTTCCAGTCAAAGGGAGCAAAATGAAAGGTACTTGGCCAATGGATCTGTGACTTGACAGACTGGCAAAAGACAATAGTGGCAGACACTAAATCAAAAGGCTTTTACGCCATTTAAGATCTATTTTATCTTAAAGGCAGAAGAAGCCGTTGAAGCATTTTAAGCTTTGTAATTAAATGAGTAACATTGTGGACAAGGAGAAGATGAATTGAAATGAGAATGCAGCCAGACAGGCCAACAAAAACTCTCTTGCAATAATCCAGGTTAGAGGGAGGACGTGGGCTATGTTTAGAGGAGAAGGTGCTTTCTTGTGGGACTGTGGTCTAAGTGACTGCTGAACAGAGCTGACACCCAACTGAGGGAATTCAAGAGAGGTAAGTGGGCATATAAATTCAGTTTTCAATGTATTGAACTGGCTAGCAATGTCCACAGGATGTCTATCTGGAAACTTTCCGTAGAGCACTGAATTTTTAGATTCGAAGCTCAGGACAGATGGTGCTTCTGTGGCCAAAATCCAGAACCTTTCACCAGCCGCCAGCTGAGGCTGCTAGGAATAGCATGTGGAAGTGACCCTAGAAAGCTGTGACTCTGCTAGATCTCCACTGCTCCCACATCACTAAGGATATGTTTCTTAATTCTAGTGGCTTTGTGACCCTGAGGACTATGTTGTGCCATCTATTTCAGTATTATGAGAAAAATGCTTCCAATCTTTTTCAATCCTAGCGCAGTGTTTCCAGTCTTTCCCCATTATGGCAAACACAGAAAATGATACTATTTGAATGAATGGCATATTGGGGCAAACTTGAGATTTAAGCACTTTATAGGGCTTGGAGAGAAAGAATATATATATAATTTTTTTTATTTGCAGTGCTAGGGATCAAACCCAGGGCCTCACACATTAGGCAAGTGCTATACCACTGTGTAACACGCCCAGCCCTTAATTGTGTGGGCGGTTAAAGAAGTATTAGGCATTTAATAATGGTAAATTTATATACAATTAAATACTTTCAAAA
This sequence comes from Aplodontia rufa, assembly GCA_004027875.1. Taxonomy (NCBI): domain Eukaryota; kingdom Metazoa; phylum Chordata; class Mammalia; order Rodentia; family Aplodontiidae; genus Aplodontia; species Aplodontia rufa. The sequence goes on along the minus strand of PVKS010008511.1, from coordinate 15,873 downwards.
TTTTTAATAGAGGGCTGGAGTGATGGCTCAGCAGTTACAGCATGTGCCTAGCACATGCAAGGACATGGGTTCAAACCCCAGCACCACGTACACAATGGAGTGTTGGATCAACAAAAGCCATGAATAACTAAATCAAATCGATTCTCTTTCTCTCTCTCATTGTCCCTCTCTCTTTAAAAATTTTTAAAAATAGAATCTTGCCTTCATTTCTTCAAAAGTGAATTTTGTTTGAAATGGCTACATGAAATTCCTAATACTTTTTAATTATGAACTGTTAAGATCCTTACCATCACTGAGAAGTGTGTTCACATAATGCAGTTTTTAAAACCATTTTTATAGTCACAAATTTATAACAGATGAACTTAAAGAATTAACCTTTTCATCAACAAATGTGATTTGGATATTTCTTGTGATAACATGAATGTATTTCAAATCCAAACATTTATGTTGTAGGAATCTGTAAAGAGATATTGAACATCCATGCTTGTGTATTAACAACCAAAGGACAAGGTTCATGGTCTAGAGGTGTTGGGGGATAAGATCAAGAACAGGATGGATGGGCTGGAGCGGTGGCTCAGCAGTTACAGCGCTTGCCTGGTATGCATGAGGACCTGAGTTCAAACCCCAGCACCACCTGCACAACTGGATGTTGGAGCAATGAAAACCAGATGAGGGACTAAATGAAGATTGATTCTCTCTCTCTTTCTCTCTCATTCAAGAAATTAAAAAAGAATAGGATGGATGGGGGGTGTTGGAGCGATGGCTCAGCAGATACAGTGCTTGCTTGGAATGTGCACAGACATAGGTTCGAATCCCAGCACCACATACACAGCTAAGTATCAGAGCAATGAAAAACTAAATAAAATGGATTCTTTTTCTCTGTCCATCTCTTTAAAACAAAACAAAACAAAAAAGAACAGGATGGATGACCCCCTCACCCACTGAGACCAAAAGGAAAAATGTGAAGGGCCTAATTAGAGGCCTGGATTGGAAGTGGAGAGAGTTTATTATGAGAGCCGTGGTTGGTGCACAGCCATTTTCTAGTGGTGGGGCAGCAGAGGGGTAAGAGGGGTGGCAAAGGCTTGGAGTAGTTGCCTTAGAAAATGGACTTGAACACTGACATCAATGGCTCCAAATTGGGCATAATTTTTGGGGGGATACTGGGGATTAAACCTAGGGATGCTTAACCACTGAGCCATCCCCAGTCCTTTTTATAGTTTATTTTGAGATAGTGTCTAAGTTTCTTAGGGCTAAAGTTGCTTAGATTGGCCTTGATCTTGCGTACCTCCTGCCTCAGCCTCCTGAGCCACTAGGATTACAGGTGTGCGCCACCACACATGACCCAAATTGGACATGATGTTTAAAAACCTGGGAGACAGGAATGCTGTTCTGACTCTATCATGTGCTTCTCTCGCCACTCCCTCACCATGTTCTTCAAAAGACTCTCTCATCCTTATTAGCTCCGGAAGCTTTAGTAGACACAGACCCACAAAAAGCTCCTTACTGACCTTTCTAAAGCAAGAATGCTGGTGGGAGTAGGTGCAATTGAAAGCAGGGCTGGGAGAACAGGAGGAGGCAGTTAATTACCAGAAGAAAAGTGGCCTCTGGTCATCATAATAGACAGAGGGGCAGGGACACATTGGATTGATCCACAGAGCTCTCTGGTTGAAGTTAATTAATTTAGGATCCTAAGGAATGAACTAAACAACCCACGAAGTCATTTTGATTTCTATAACAATAAAAACAAACCAACAAAACACAATTCTAGGTCTAGGGAACAGAGGCCTCCTATATAAGCTGGAGAGGCCCTTTTTACCCCACTTCCAGTACTAAGTCAGATACCAGATCCATAGCCTTTTAGACATAGCCCAGATAGTGTTGAAAAAAGGTGCTAGAGAAACGCTGTACCTAACACAGCAAACTTTTATCTCAGACTCTCCTCAAAGGCCTTGCAATCCCTTATGGATAGAGTCAGGAGAACAGAAAATACCCAAACTTTTTAGTGATCACTGCTTCCCAATTCTAAGGATGCTAATAACTGGGACCCAAAATGTCACTGTTTGCCATCAACATCTTGAGCTTGTAGAGGTGAGCTTGTAGAGGTTGGGTAGTGCAGGTGTGAATTCATCCTATGGTAACGGACCCTAGAAGCCAAGTGAATAGGTAGAGTAAACAAATGTAGCAACTGGCTGAATTCCCACATTGGCACACTCCGTCATAGAGTAAGGAAGCAGCAACTGGGGTGCCAGAACAGTACATCAAAAACAATGCCGCATCCCTGGAGAATTATAGAGGGAAGTGCCACTGCCAGAGGAAAGATGCCACTGTGATGTCCTGTCTCATTGCCATCCACTCCACTATAAACCCAATCAAGATGTGACTCCAGTTGTCCTTCTTCAAGTGTGGTATGCTTCTCCTTAATAAAGCAACTTCAAACATCCCAGTTATTATCTGGGATTCAGTTCCAAAATTTTTATTTGTTGGACACAGTCTTACACATTGGTGGGAATCATTGTTACATATTCATGCGTACATGGATATTGACAAAGTAAGTTAAGGCTGATCCTAGTCCAGGATCTCCCCCTTTCGTGCACTCCCTACTCTCATGTCTCTTCTGCAATACCCCCATACTATAGTAAGAAATATATATACCTTTGAAAATTCTGTCTGTGTGTAGTTTGGCTTCTCATGGGGGTCAAGTGTCCCCATCTGTACTGATAAGCCTTTTAATCCCTCCCACTCTCCCCTCCCTGAATCCCTTTCTTCTCCTCCCACCTTCATAGTTATGGTTCCCCCAGCTTATGTGAAATTTCAACTATGTTGAGTTTATTAATTAAAATTAGCTAACTTTCAACCTATCTTAGATTTTACTGTAGCTTCCACATATGAGTGAAAACATTTGTCCCTTAAGTCTCTGAGTTTGGCACATTTCATTCAGCATAATTTTTCATCTCCATCCATTTGGTTGCAAATGCCATGATATCATTCTAATAGCAGAGTAGAACTCCAATATATATACCACAGTTTTTGAAACCACTCATCCAGCAAGGGGAATCTGGATTGGTTCCACAGTTTAGCTGTTGTAAATTGAGCTGCAATAAACACTGATGTAGCTGTGTCTTTGTAGTAGGCTGATTCTAGCTCTTTTGGGAAAATACCTAGGAGTGGGATATCTGAGTCATAAGGTGGAAATATCTTTAAAATATTATGCACCTGAAGAAGCCACGTCTGTATTCAAGAGCTGCAAACTGTTCAGTGTTGGTTATAACATTGTAATTGTAGAGAGATGTTCTGTTGAAGATCAAGAGCCAAATTTATCTTGGGTTATATTTATTTCTTTTTAATAGTCATTTACTAGTAACCTCTGTATCTGACCTAGCGTTCTTGTGACTACTAGATAATAAAGTTGGAATATAAGTATACTAAGCTTGGCAGAGTTCTAGTTCCACCAACCCTAAAGGACTCTAAAGTTTAGAATGTGATACATCTGAATCCTGCAAAAGATTTGCTAGCCTTGTTAAACATCTGAATCCTTTAGTTTTCCCTGACTTTTGAATGCCCGCCTACTTGAGACCCTGCTTGCTTTCTTCTGTGAGTACTAAAGCTTATGTGACTTATTCCACAGAGAAACCATGTCATTCTGGGTAACTTGAATTGGTGTTCCCTGGTCATGGTCACTCATATTTAAACAAATAGAAGTAAACCATTTTCTTGTTTCCTTAAGGAAGAGTTATTTTCTGTCAATACACCAATAACTTTTCATTTAGAGAGTGAGTTTTTCATCAGGTACTTGTTATTCCTCCACTTAGCTATGTGGTGCTGGGGATGGAACCCAGGTCCTCGTGCATGCCAGGCAAGCGCTTTACTGTTGAGCTGCCTCTGCAGCCCCACCAATAACTTTTCTATTCAATCAAAATTTGTTTTTATTGTCTATCATACTCATAACCTAGTTCATGTGTGTATATTTAACATGGGGATCATAATTATGCCTTTTTCAGAGTTGGGAAGAAAATTACATAATATAGAGCACTTACTTATTTCTTACCTCTTATATAATTGGAGATGAAAACCTGAATAATCTTTTTTTCCCGATTCACTGTTCATTTATCAGTCGTCATTCTCAAGTCATTCAGTGAGATGATGAACTTTCTGAAAGCCTCCATGCCTGAAAATGGCTCTACTTCACCCCGCAGTTTAATGCTGATTTACCTGAATAAAGAGTTCAGGTTCAACTTTGAAGATACTGCTCCCTTGAGAAATCCAATGGAAATCTATTTTCCACTGCTTTCTATGTCACTTGTTTGTACCTAAAATCTCTTGATTCTCTTTCTCGGACGCTTAGTCTAAAATGGGATCTTTTATTTTTTTTATTTTTGTTTTTTTGGGGGCTGAGGACCGAAAATGGGGTCTTTTAAACTTATGTATTTGAGGACTCAGTAGGCCCTTAAAATCTGAAGACATGTTTCTGTTCAAATCTGGGACATTTCCTTCTTTTTAATTTCTCAACGTTCACCATCATTCTTTTTTCCTCCACAATTTTTCTATTGGTGCATTATAGTTTTATATAATGGCACCGCCATTCTTTGCTGTATCTGTAACTCACGTCATTCAGACGTTGCAATGTCTGGACCCTCCTTAGAGTTTTACAATTTTCCTGTTTATTTGCTAATTAGCTCTGCCCGTTCTGCTATAAATCAGTTACAAATCTTGTCTGTGTTGTGCTTTTCAGGGATTCCTCGATATTGACGGAACATTTAGTTCCCTTGGGCTTTAAAAACATGTATGTCACAGGCTGGGGGCAGGCGGCAGATGCCCAGGTCCCCCGGGGTTATCTCGTGGTTTGAATTGTTTCTTGGTACTTTTTAAGGTAAAGTCTTTATGCCTCTCTATCCACTACTTTGTTTTGGTCTTCAAGGGTTTTGTAACTGGCTTATTCCTCGGCTCAAACATCCGGACACATTCTCTTCTTCGTCTCTCGACTCCTCGTCCCCGGTGGCCCCTGGAATGTTCTCCACTCGCTCCTTCCGGGACGTACAGTCGCCTCCCGCTCCGCAGCGATTCCCAGCCGGACCAGAACTGCCTTCCTCCCGCAGTTCAGCCTGGCCCCACCGGAGGAGCATCCGCCGAGCGACCAGGGCAGCCTTGCTTTCCCCAACTGCACGGGCGCGCCCGGGGCAAATCCAGAACCGCGCCGCCCGCTTCCCCTCGCGCCTCCCCCGCCCCTGCGGCGCCCGCTGCGCGACCCCGGCCCGCGCCCGGGACGTGCGTGCAGCGCTCCCCGAACCGCGTCGGAGGCGGCAGCCGCGGGCGGTCCTGCCCGGCGGCCCAGCCGCCTGGGAGCCTCGCCGAGCAGCCCTGTGACGGGGCCGGACCCGAGCGCCGCGGCGCCCAACCGTCCCACCGCCGCGCGCCCTCGGACCGGCAGACGGCGCGTCCGCCCCCGCCGCGGCCCCGGCTCCAGTGCGCAGGCGCCGTTTCCGCGCCGCCGGCCGACGGGCGCCCTCGCCTCCCCCAGCCGCAACGGCAGCGTCGGCCACCGCGCTCCCCGCCGGCCGCGCTCCCGCCTTCCTTTTCGCCCCGGGTCACGGGAAGCCGTCGGGCAGGTGGAAGGGCGACTCCCCAGCCCCGCTAGGGCAGTGGGGCGGGGTAGGGAAGCGCCGCCGCCACCCGGGCCGAGTGGGAGGGCGGGGGTCGGGCTGGGGTCCGAGGAAGCGGGAGCCTTGCCGGGTCGGCGCCGAGAGACGGAGGATGTCGGTGCGAACGTCCTTACGCGCGGTCTCTTGCATTGGCGAGGCCGGAAGCGCGCTCGCCCACCTCCTGGCCCGGGTGCCGCCTGACACAGTTTGCAGTGGAGAGTTACGCCCCGGCGAGCCCGGCGAGCGCTTCCGCAAACCCACGAAGGGCCGGGCTGGGACTTCTCACACTGGCCAGTGGCCGCGGGCTCTTGACACCCACGTAGGTTCCTCGCAGGTCCAGAGCGAGGGTTTGAGTCGTGCGCGGGCTCTGCCGTGCATGAGCCCCAGAACACCCTCAGCTCGCATCTCACTAGTTTTTTCCCACTACTGGTCATCAATTATTATTAGTTTTTTAAATTTTCGTGGGTTTGTCTGGTTTTCCGCATGAGCAATGCTTGTTTCTGTCTTAAATTGTGCAGGGTACGATGTCTGAACAAGAGCGTATACAGGAATGCCTGAGGAAAGAAATAAGGTCACTTCTTATTTCCACCAAGGATGGTTTGACCCCACAGCAGTTGGAAAAAGAGTACCTTTTGATGGTTGGCAACCATCTACCACTCCGAATCCTTGGGTATCGGTCTACCATGGAGCTGGTGTTGGACATGCCTGATGTGGTTAGTGTCTGTCCCTGTGGGGATGGTACAGTAATACTGAAAGGTAGGTTTTAGATTTTTGAAGCCTGTAAACTGTGTAATTAAAAATAATCACTTAGTATAAAATTATTCCACAGCTGCAGTGAATCTGAATTTGGGGTGGGACAAGGAGGAGGAATCACAGGTGTCTTTGAGGTTGTGGGCCAAGTTGGAACTTCATCAGTATTAAACAGAAAAGCCAGACAAACTGTCTTGCTGATTTCAGGTGGTTGCACCTTAACTCAGGAGAAAGGTAGCAATGGGAACTTTTAATTACAAAAACTTGTTTAACTTCCATGAAGCACAACAAACGTAGGGAACTTGGCTTTTCATTCCAAGGGTTTCAAATCTTTCAGGGATCAGTTAGGAGTAATGATGATACATTGGGTTCTCTTTTCATCCTCCAGTAAAGGAGCTAGCAAGCTGTCGGCAGAATGCAAGAAGTGGAGGTACCACGGCTTCCTGTTTGTTGTGCTTCCTGGATAAACATGTGCTTGGAGAGTTCAGAGTTGTTTACATAAGCACAGATCCAAAATGTTTTCACCTAAACCATGATTTTTTTTTTTAACATCTCCCTAGCTATTCCAGATGAATCCACCAAAGGAATAGCAAATTTAGTTGCCAAGCAGAGGAGCAGCCATAAAGTTCGAAGCTCCATACCAAAGGGAAGGGCTACTATTTGCTCAGGGACAAGTTCTGGTCGAGTGCCTTACAGAGGAAGGGTGACCCCTATTCTTCCAGCTGTGGTGAAGAGTGAGTTGAAAGACCTCTTGGCGCTGTCTCCTGTTCTCCTTTCTGATTTTGAAAAGGCATTTGCCAAGCGATTTGGACGATCGTTTCAATATGTGCAATATGGATTCCTCTCGATGTTCGAGGTGCTGAATGCTGCTTCAGACGTCATTTCTGTAGAGCAGACCAGAGCGGGTTCGTTGTTAAAGCTAAAGAAGAGTGTATCGGTGGAAAAGCAGAGAGGATGGCCATCAGGTAGGCATGTTAGCATAAATGTCTTGTGGATGAGCAAATATTGGCGCAGTCCTTAAATACAGAGGTTTATAATTGTTAAGCTCCATGAGTGTCAAAGTTGAAACCTGGAGACCACTTGGAAGTTGAGTGTCAGGCAACTTACCTAATCTGTCTAAACCCTTGTTTCCTCATCTTTAAAACAGAAATAATACTTGCTACTTGTAGTTGTGCCGAGGACCTTCCAAGAGATAAGGTCTGTAAAGAGCCTGGCATTTAGTAAGCTTATAAGAAGTGGGAGCTAAAGGCTGAAGACCAATGTTATCATTCATATAACATCTCCCTAAACCTAGACCTATAGAGCTTGTCCACTAAGCAGAGGGGCAACCTTTTTTTTTTTTTTTTTTTTGAGAATTCTTTGCCTGTTTCAGTGATTATTTTTACTCCAGAGTTTACATTTAAGTTAATATGGGTAAAACCGTGATCATGTGTCATGAGTTTACAAAGTAGTGTTTAAAGTGTGGTGGGTAATATAGTTAGAGGATATGAGGATGAAAGCTCTGGAGGATACTTTCAGGTTTAACTCTCAACCTTAGTGTTTTCAAGGTGTTCAGACAGATTGGGTTGAGGTGTATAAACCTAGGCGACTAGGTTGCATTTGATAAGGAGTTTACAAACTTAATGGTGGGTGTGGATAGCCTTTTCTGTGATTGGATTGCTTTTGTTCCCCATCCATAGTCCCTTTTTCCTTTCAGGATATCTTGGAAGTAACTTGTTTGGTGAAGCTCATCTTGGAGTAAAGAAAGAGCTAGGCCATGGTGATATCCAGTGATTTGTCATGTTGTACAACAGAATACACTTCCCCAGTGGTATTCCTCCCCCTCACAGATATTGAAGAAAAAGCTTGTGATCTAGAATGTTATTCTTTGTTCTGTAGCTTTTCCTCTTTCATCTCCCCCATACTACGAAGTGGCTATCCACTTTGAAGCATAGGCACTCCTTAAATGGAGATTTTTTGGTCTAACAAGACACAGCTTTTTAGGTTTGTAACCTATCAAATGCTATGTCTCTGTAATTACATTCAGGTGACCTTAAGTGGAGTTTTAGTCCCAACCTTTTTGGTAATGTACTTGTGATCTTTTGTTTTTTTTTCCTACAATCATGTAATTGTAGGTAAGTTTCATTGGCTTGCTATAAAAATGTAACCTTTTCTTAGTTTTTACCTCTAAGTGGAGGACAGTTCATTGTAGTTTATATACCCACCAGAAAATAAGCTCGAAATTGCTAGTGATATTTTTCTTCTTTTATTCACAAAAGGTAAAATTTTTACCCAGCCATTTAGAATGAAACAACATGGGCCATATCCTACAGGGTGTGTGGTTGCAAAGGCACGCTTTTCACAGCCCACTTCAAACATGGAACCACAAAAGCAAACGCTAAACGTGGAAAAGACTTCCACATTCAATACAGTGGAGACTTCAAGGCTGAATCACACTGAAAAGTTAAACCAGGTGAGATATTTGAGCTTGGAGATTGGAATACACTGAAAATGTGATGGGAAAGCTAACCTTTTATTTTATTTATTTTTAAAGAGAGGGACAGTGAGAGAAAGAATCAGTTTTATTTAGTTTTTCATGTGGTTTCTGTTGCTCAGACACTTCATTGTGTACATGGTGCTGCAGTTTGAACCTGCATCCTTGCGCATGCCAGGCAAGCCCTGCAACCACTGAGCTACTGCTCCAGTTCCAAGAGTTGACCTTTTAAATACTGCAGTCTTCCATTTTAAATTTGACTAAGCATTTCTTATGGTTCTGTTCATTTAGTAAGAAGTGAGAAGTGGCAGTGAGAAAAGCATAATACTTTTATCGACTCTGGTGTCTTCTGTTTTCTGCAGTTGATCTCATACATGTGGTTCTGTTTTGGGACTCTGTTCTGATCCACATAGCTACATATCTGTCCTTTCACAAATACCCTACTGTCTTGATTTCTGTAAGCTAATAATAATATCTTGAAAGTACATAGTTGAGAGCTGAAGAGGTGGCTCAGCAGTGAGAGCTTGCCTGGTAGAATGTGCAAGGACCCAGGTTCGAATCCCAGTACCACATACACAACTAAGTGTCAGAACAACAAAAATCAGATGAAAAAATAAATAAAATTGACTCCATCACTTTTCTCTTAAAAAAAAAAAATAGTTGAGTCCTACAACTTTATTCTTAAAAAGTGCTTTGACTAGGGGCTGGAGCAGTGGCTCATCGGTTAAGGGGCTTGTCTGGCATGCCCGAGTACATGGGTTCAAACCCCAGTACCTGCATACACAACTAAGTGTCGGAGCAACGAGGCCATATGAAAAACTAAATGGAAATTGTCTATCTCTGTCTCTCGCATTGTCCTTCTCTCTTAAAAAAAATGCTTTGACTACTATAAATTTTTGCATTGTCATATATATTTAATTTGATATAAATCAGCTTGTTGATTTTTACCAAAAATAAGCCTATTGGAATTGTACTAGCTATATAGACAAATTTGGGAGGAAATGACATCTAGTCATTGAGTCTACTGATTCAAGAGCATGGCTTATTCCTTCATTTATTTAGGTCTTTAAATTCTCTTATCAATGTTTTGTAGTAGGCAATACACAAAGCAAATTAATCATTACTAATATAGAGAAAATCAGTTGGATTTTTTTTTTAGTGTATTAACCTTGTATCCTGTGATTTTTGAATCAGAATACTTGATAAACACATTTTGATTGTTCAAATTGTTCTAGTAGCTATTTTGTAGAGTTGGTAATTTCTGCACAGGCTGTAATGCCATCTGGGAGGAAAGGTGTAGTATATTTCTTCCTTTCAATCTATGTGCTTTTTATTCCTTTTACCACTTAAGCCAGCCTCTTTAATCCAATGAATAGAACTGGTAAGAGTGGAAATTTTTCTTAACTTTAAGAGGAAAGCATTTAGTCTTTCATCATTACCTGTGATATTAACTATAGCTTTTTTCCTCCCCCCCCCAAATATAGATTATTGGGTTGATGAAATTCTGTTATTCCTTGTTTCCAAGAACTTTTTCATGACTGTATATTGAATTTTGTTAAGAATTACTGAGGGAGGAGCATTGAAATATTTAAATATAATCATGGGTTTGTTTATTTTACCTGAGCTTGGCCAGTTTTTGCTTTGGTTGTTGTAAATCTGTCTTAGCTGTATACGCGCAGAGGATTGCTATATGTTCTTCCCAGTAGTCACTGTGATTGACTGGCTGCTCATTAACCTTGTATCCTGCAACCTGGCTGTAATTGCTTAGTCCCAGGAGGGTTTTTTATTCTTTTAGATTGTCTACTTAGGTGATCCTGTTTGTGAACAAAGACCATTTTGTTTCTTCCTCTTCAGTCTATATATTTTTATTTCCTTGTCTTGTTGGATTAGCTGGGACTTCTGGCAGGATGTTGAAGTAGCAGTGAGAGAGTACTCCTTGCTTTGTTTGAATTTTTTTTTCTTTTTTTTTGTACTGGGGATTGAGAGGATTGAACCCACTTAATCACTGAGCTATATCCTTAGCCCTTTTTTATATTTTTATTTTGAGATAGGATCTTGCTAAGTTTCTTAGATTCTTGCCTACTTGCTGAGGTCATCTTTGAACTTGAGATCCTCCTGCCTCAGCCTTCCAAGTTACTGGAATTATAGGCATGTGCCACTGTGCCTGGCCCTAATTATTTTTTTTAAATTTTTTTTTTATTTTTTAAAGAGAGAGGGACAGTTTGGGGGCAAGAGAAAGAGTCAATTTTATTTAGCTTTTCATGTGGTTTTCGTTGCTTAGACATTTCATTGTGTACGAGGTGCTGGGGTTTGAACCCAGGTCCTCGCACATTGCCAGCTAAATGCTCCAACCACTGAGCCACCACTCTAGCCCCAGGTGTCTGGTTTTTTAAAAATTTTCTTCTTACAGAAGTAATACAGAGTGCATAAAAATTGCAGTTTTGAAAGACACAAAAGAAAATAAAATTCATCTGTACTTTTGTCACCTAGAAAAATTTGTTTTTAAAAAATGCAAATTGTTCTGGTCCTTAGTTTGTGACTTGCTTTTTTTCCTGCCATAATTATGCTTTGTAAAGATTTACCATGTTAAATATTCTAACGCAACATGACTTTTAATGGCAGTTTAAGTGAGCCGTAATTTAACTTGTAACTTAGCTTGGGCATTTACCTTTTCTAGTTTGTGCTATTTAAAAATAAGTATGATGAAACTTGCTCAGATTTACAACTTCTCTATTACTTCACAGGATAAATTTCTTCCAGATCCAAAGGCAAGTGCACTTGGTAGCTTAGTTAGAATATTAGGTTGTTATCTGCAACCATCATTGCAGTTAACACTGATGCATGCTAGTGTGCTGCATTCCATGCATTCTTGCTCAGACTTGGTTGAGAAGGACACTTCTTCAGAGAACCCACCCCACTGATCCCCACTGCTTTTCTAATACTTTTGGGCATATTTTCCTTTTATGATACTGTGAAGTTATTTTTAATTTTTTAAATCGACAAGTATAGGTCGTAACAAATTTATGGTATATCACGTGATGCTCACATCCATGTACATTGAGTGGCTAAGTCAAAGTAGGCAACATGTGCATTGCCTTGAGTACTTGTCTTTTGTGTGTGTAGTGAAAACACTCAAAATCTCTTAGCAACTTTCCAAGTAATAACATGTTACTAACAGTAGTGACCATGAAATATAATAAATCTCTTGAACTTATTCTTCCCATCCACTGAACTCTTGTCTTTCAGCAACATCTCAATTCCCCTAACCCCTAACCTCAGCCTCTGGTAACGACCATTCTGTTCTGTTTCCATAAATTTGACAATTTCACATGCCACGTGAAAGTGAGATCATGTGGACTTGATTTTTTTTTCATTATTTTGTCATAACTGAATATTTGCTTTTTTCATGTCTGCTTCTCCACATAGACTGTTTTATGAGAATAGAGAGCACTCCTGTACTTAATGTATACTTTGTATAAATTTGTTAAATGAATAAATGTTCTTAAATTTTTTTCTGATTTGACAGGTAACCATCTCACTGCTGATGTGTATTTGAGGTTGAATGTGATGCTTTTTTGTTTGTTTAATGTTTTTTGTTAATTGCCTATTCATGTCTTTGTCTATTTTTATGAGGAACATTCAGACCTCTGCTCTGGTCCTGTATGCTTTAATTCTCAACAATGTATTTGTCACTTTCCAGTCTTATTTTCCAATGTATTGTATCTTGTTTACTTGATTTATTTGCTATTTTTCTTTTCTTTTTTTTTTTTTTAACAGAGAATCAATTTTATTTTTTCATCTGATTTTTGTTTTTCTGACACTTAGTTGTGTATGTAGCGCTGGGGTTTGAACCTTGGTCCTTGCACATGCCAGATAAGCATTCTACTGCTTAGTCACTGCTCCAGCCCCTATTTTCCATTTCTTGTGTTTGACCTATAGGCACTGGAGTCCAAAAGCATTGTTGAAATCGGGTCCACCTTTGATCATTTTCCTCATGTAGTCACTGTTTATCTCCAAGTCGTATTTATTTATTTATTTATTTTTTTTTTACATCACAGCTCTGCTCTCTTTATCTGGACTTTCAAACACCTCCTCATCCCATGCAGTTTGAAGTCGGCTTCATTTGCTCATCTAGCTTGATGCTTTTTCCTTTTTGAGATGCATTCTATTTCTAGCCCATCGTTTTGTTATTGTCAGACTGGTGGGCAAATATTTTCTCTAATGAGCAACTTAGTAAATACCAGAGGCTTTGTAGGCTGCATGATATGTGTTGTACAGCTGAACTCTGCCCTGGCATTAGCTGTGACAATGTATAAATGAATAAATGTGGCTGTGTTCCATTGAAGCTATGGATACTGAAATTTGAATTTCATATAATTTTCATGTGTCACAACAATATTCTGCATTTAACTTTCCCCTCAACCATTTAAAAATGTCAAAACCATTCTTAGCACATAGACCACACAAAAACAAATGGCAGGCCAGATTTAAATTGAGAGCCATAGTTTACTGACTGTCATAAACCATGTTTCAGAGAGACAAATCAGTCTCCTGCCATTTACTTCCCAGTTTTCCAGACTCTTGGAATAGATGAAGAACTAGCAAAGTATTTCTGAGTTCCAAAATCCTTTAGTTGCCATAACACTGGAGACTCTATGCAGTCTGTGTGGCCTTCGTCTGCATCCCTGCAGAATCAGAAGTTCTTTTCCCTCCATTGTCTATTTCTGTGCGTTTCACCTTTTGCAATATCATTTTTCCTTTCTTACTTTCCCAGCACTCTAGTTAAAACTGTTGCCCAGCATCCTAGCTAAAACAGTTTTTGTAGTCAACTGGTTGTCCACTATCTTTCCAGTCTGTCACCAAATTATAGTTCTGATAGTTGTCTCTCCTTTGCAAAAAGTCTCTAGCTTCAGTGTCTGTTTTCACCTATATATCCAAGAAAAAACTCCTTAGCTTGGCATTAAGGTGTTCTGTAATATGACTTTACTCTACCTTCCCAGTTATCTCTTCCACTATTTTCCTAATATCTTCAGGCAAATTGTCTTTCTTTTCTTTCTTTCTTACTTTTTCTTCCTTTCCTTTTTTTTTTTTTTAGAGAGGGACAGTGAGAGAGAAAGAGAGCTAGTTTTATTTAGTTTTTCATGTGGCTTTCGTTGCTCTGACATTTCATTGTGTACGTGTCCTCGCGCATGCCAGACAAGCACCGCACCCGCTGAGCCACCGCTCCAGCCCCAGATTATTTTTCTTCATGAAGCTCCTTCTACCTTCAGTGCCTTCTCTACCATCTCTACAGAGATGTTCCCATCCTTCAAGGCACTTCTAAAAAGGAAGCATGCTGTGTATTTGTAACTTAATGTGATGGAGTCTTTTTTGTTGTGGTGGTTGTTACAGGGGATTGAACCTGGGATGCTTTTTTAAAAAAATTTTTTTTATTTGATGGAAATAGAGATATAATTGAGGGGGAAACATTATCAAACCATCAATAGTCAATGTATATATACTTAGTTATCCAGGGCTAATGCCAAATCATGGATGCCCAGCTTGGGTTTCCCCTGTTGCTGTTTCCCCAGAAGAATTCTTGCGTTAAATGGGTATCTCATGGAGGAATAACATCTGCTTCTGAGATGAACCTGGGATGCTTTACCACTGAGCTGAGCTACATCCTCAGCCCTTTTTATTTTTCAAGACAGAGTCTCACTAAATTGCTGAGGCTGGCCTTGAACTTACAAGCCTCCTGCCTCTGCCCCCTGTGTTGCTGGGATTACAGGCATGCCCCTTTGCACCTGGCACGATTCTCTTTAATAGTACTTATAGTCAGCCTTAGGTTGTAACTGTTCATACATTTATTTCATTTCCCACTTAATTGTAATTGCCTTGAGAGATTTGATGTCAGTGGTAACCTCCTTTTTCCCTGAAACACAGCACAGTATTAATTTAACAAGTTGTTATGGTGAGAGTTTGTTGGGATATGATAAAAACTTTTAAGTTTAGATTCCCTTACTGGGAGAGCTTAAGGGAATTATCATGTGACAGAAGAAATGTGAAGAATGTAATACCTAAGAGACCTCTTGTGAAAGCTAATGATGTAGATGTCTGGACTTCCCTCCAAGATCCACATGGAAATGTCCAAGAAAATGTAAAAGTAGGAGAAGACTTAAACATTAGAAGCTAAACAGGAATCAATAAATGGGCTAAAAAACTCAAAAGAAACTTCTCTCCAGTGGAAGTCCAGAAAGCCTATAAATATATGAGAAAATGCTCTAAATCATTAGCTATAAGGGAAATGCAAATCAAAACTTCAATGAGTTACCACCTCACTCCTGTTAGAGTGGCAAAAATGCAAAATTCTAACAATAACAAATGCTGGAGGGGCTGTGGGAAAAGAGGAACACTGTTATACTGCTGGTGGGACTGCAAACTGGTTCAGCCACTATGGAAAGCAGTGTGGAGACTCCTCAAAAAATTAAGGATGGAACCACCTTATGACCCAGCTATCCCACTCCTGGGGATTTTCCCAAAAGAGTTAGAATCAGCATATTATAATGATGTGGCTTCCTCATTGTTTATAGCAGTTCAATTTACTATAGCTAGATCTTGGAACCAACCCAGATGCCCCTCACTTGACGAGTGGATACAAAAGCTTTGGTACATATATACAATGGAATACTACTCGGCCATTAGAGAAGATGATATTATGGCTTTTGATATCAAATGGATGGAGGTGGAAAGAATTATGCTCAGTGAAGTATCCCAATCTCAGAGACTCAAGGGCCGAATGGTTTCTCTCATCTGTGGATGCTAGCATATATGGGGAAGCAGTAGGGTAGCCTGCTAACCTAACAATACTTCAAATTGAATGACTGTCAGAGTAATAGGGGGATGGCTCCCTAGGATACTTGGAGGCGTAGGGAGGGGGATGAGGTGGGGGGAGGGTATTTGAAGAACTCCTAGGAGACTGGAGAGTGGGAATATAGGGGAACCATCTCAGAAACAGATGTTATTCCTCCACAAGCT
>PVKS010008510.1:0-67967 GCA_004027875.1 Aplodontia rufa | reverse complement strand
GAGACCTGTTGAGAAAGTCTTTGCCTACTCCTAAATGTTGAAGTGTTGGACCAATTTTTTCTTCTATCAGTTGCAACGTAGCTGGTTTGATACCAAGCTCCTTGATCCATTTTGATTTGATTCTTGTGCAAGGAGAAAGATATGGGTCTAATTTCAACTTTCTGCAGGTGGAGGACCAGTTTGTCCAGCACCATTTATTAAAGAGGCTGTCACATCTCCATGTAATATTTTGACCCCCTTTGTCAAAAATCAGATGTTTAAAGATTTGAGGATTGGTTTCGGGGTCTTCTATTCTATTCCATTGGTCTGCTTTTTAGAATATTTAAATCATATTCTTTGGATTACAGAGCTCTTGTATGCTAGCTATATAAAATGCTTAGAAAAACGTACTTCACATTATTAAAAGAAAATGCTATATACAACAAGCTGTTTACTCAGACAATTTTTGAAAGAGGTGGTAAATATTATGTCTCCTTCCTCTGTGACATTAACTAATAAAACTGCTTTTCTTACTCTCAGCACTTAACTACTGGTATTCCCTGGGACTCAATTTATTACACCGGTAACATCACTTATAAAGTGATGTTAAAAATCTCGTTAGATGGCACATTATTTTGGCTGATGAAATTCTAACACAATCCCCTTTTATCTTCCCTTTCTAAAGTCTGTATACTTATTCCAGAATCATCCTTCAGTTTCAGATATTTATTTGTCTTTTACTAACCAAATTTGTATTCAGCATTTTCATTTGACTCTTCAGAGACAGCCACAACTTAACATGTTCTAAACGAACTTCAAATCTATTCCTCTAAACCCACTCTTCCTTCTTTAATAACAGGAATCTTAGACTGGATTTAACTTCTTATTCATATATTCATTATCTCTCCTCCAGCTAGATCATTTATTGACCATTAAATATATTAATTACCAATGATTCATTTATTTTTAATTATACTCCTCTAAATACTACATTCAGCTGAAAAACTCGTGATTGTGTTTAGTATAATTTAAGAACAATAAACTACACATCATTCAGGATTTTTTAAATGTTTATTGAAGTAATATTGGCAAATAGGAACTATGTATACTTAAGGTATATAACTTGATTATTTGATGTACTTACACATGGTGTATTATTATCCATCTTCTCACATAGTTACTATTTTATTTCACAGTTTTAAAGTATGAAATCAGATTATACCAATGCCAATGCTGGATCACATGAACGACTCACTACTGTTCTTCCAAATAAACACTACAGTTATTAACATGACTGTCAAACCTTAAGTCAATTGCATTTGCCCTGCATCTCTGATTTCATTTCATTTTCTTGGTGCCTAATATAGATCCAGTGTCCTCTACACACTATTTACTTCTATGCCTGATAAATTCCATCTAGTTCTTCGATAGTAACATTTCTCACTTACAAAACTCTTCTCTCACTCTGATGTAGGAGAAATGCTTATGACTTATATTTCTATTTCTTCGTAACAGACTCATTTTTACATTTAGATGAACAATGAATCTTTCTTCTGCTAGACTCCTCCCTTTTTCCATAACTACCTAGAGAGCAGTAGCAGGGATTATGTCTGCCTATTCTCAGCATTGTATTGAGTACCACACACAGGAATGAGAATAGAAAAGATTCTTTTAAATCAATACTTTTTAAAACTACAATTCACTCCCCAGGGTTTTTCTTAGTGCATACTTATTTCTGTAGAATTTACTACCTAGTTGGTGCCTGATATGAATTCAATAGATGAAGTGTAATTAGAGATTAAACATACTTAGGGAAAATGTCATTATTATATTAAATAATCAATAGATATTTGTGTATATAATAAAAGAAAAATATTTTTATAACAAATTATCTAGATTACACTTTTGGGAGAAAATTTGCAAAGAAGACACAAAATCTGAATTAGGTGCAAATTAAACTTTACCACAAGAAATAAAATTTAAATATAAATCAATAGAAATATAAATGACAGTTATAGTTACAGATATAAGTAATTTACATATAAAATGTAATGAAATAATATACAATATACCACATGTGTAATTAAACATTTATATAGATTACATATGTATATATGTATATATATATATATATATATATATACATATATAATTATTCTTTCCAATTCTGAAAAGAAACAACCTCTAATCTTTCTGGAAGGTCTATGATATGTATGTACTCAAAACTTTATAGGAAATCATATATTGGTCATGATTCTCAAATATATACAGTGAATATTGTCATTTAGATTTATCGTTGATGATCAAATCATTATATTCCATGTAGAGTTAATTCTACTCCACATTACATCTTTTTTCTGTTTTCATTCACAAATTCCTTTCTAATTTACATTTTCTGGATATCACTTTTTCAACAACCCCATTGAAACTGACCCTACTAGTGATATTCTTTTCTAAAATTCAATGAATTATTTTTAAAGAGAGGACAGTGAGAGAGAGAGAGAGAGAATCAATTTTTATTGAGTTTTTTTATAAGGCTTTCCTTGCTCCGACACTTTGTTGTGTACGTGGGTAGCTGGGGTTTGAACCAGGCAAGCGCCATAACCACCAAGCCACCATTCCAGCCCCTGAATCTTTTTTTTAAATGTTTCTATGTTTCTTTACTTTTGTTTAATGTTTTAGATTATCTTTTCTAATTTCATAGGCCTTCATGTATAGGCAGTTATGCGCATAATTTATTCATTTCTTGGTTAATTTCCATTTCATTTTACACCTATTATACAAATTTACAAACTTAAATCTTCAATTTTGTGCTAATTTACTCCTCACAGAATCCAATCCATTATCATAGTATCAATTAACACCAAATGTATAGATAAATGACAAATCTCTAATCAAAAAATCACACTTGGAAAAATCACCAAGAATAGTGTAATTAACACTTCTAGACTTTCCTAATTTTCCCTGTCCTTTCACAGGTAATGCCTGCTAGTGTTTGCTTCTTCCAATTTATTGTCTCCTTTTTTTTCTTCTTGATCTCTAAATTTAATCTATATAAGTTTTCAAATTCCATTTGTTGATTTTTTTAAAGTTATTTACAGAAAGCTGTTTTTCCTGTCTTACACACTTTTCTCCAAAAATCCACATGCTTATTACTTTATAATTTGCCAGCAAGAATAAACAGAATTTGTCTTTTTGGCATATATATTTATTTTTTTGCCCTCCTGGCGTTTCCCTTGACCTCTCTGTGCCTGACTTCTCTTACATCTTTACCTCTGTCTCTGACATATGCTCTCATCTCATGTTCTCTGGTAACTCTCCGATGAGATGAACATTTTTAAAACCATATACACTTAGTAAATGCATTATCCTATTCCATTACTTACCCTGCCACCTCCCATAAGTTTTCTTTTTGGATGTTTTTATATTTATAATGAATCATCATCACTCCCCACCTGCCATCCAGACTCGGAATAAATGCCATCATTCTCTCTTAAGTGTTTCTCCTTTTCCACATTCAATGACAAAGTACTTTTGACTCATTCTTCATTATTATTTCAAAAATGATTTTTTCCTTTCCAATCCCCTAGGCATGGTACTACTTCAGACCTTCAGCCACCATTGAGTTAACAAATACTAATTCTGGCTAAGGTAATATGCTGCTTACCACAGGCAATTGCAGCTCTGCTTTACCCTAATCACTATGTATTCTTCTTCCAGACTGGCCTTCATGATACTTCCATGCTAGAAAACCCCAAATAGCTCTCTATCAGTGAAAGATCATTTTAAAAACCCTACTTTGTCATTTGAGACTATATGTAGACTAAGCAAAGTAATTTTTCCCTTTATCAAATGAAATCTTTATTTACATTAGTTTTATTGCCATTGTGAGGTCTCTTTTTCTTAATTCCAATAATTTACCAAAACATGGGGAGCGGGGGAGCTATTTATCCATTGATATAATTTTTTTCCTGTTTGTATCTGAAGTAATGTTTAGTTCTAATAAATACGTACTTGCTTTTGTGAAGCCCATTCTGACTTCGTTAGTTAAAGGCAAACTATCTTTCTTAGGAGGGTATATTGAATCTTTAAAGCATGGCATTTATTTATATCTTATTATTCAGTATTTGGTTAGGTGCCATCATTCAATATTGACTTTTGTTCTTTAACTGAATTGTGATGCCCTGAAATCAGATGTATCCTGAGTCTTCCACAATATATAGGGAATCTTTTGTGTCTTTTGCTTAATAAATTTGTTATATAATAGGACATGCTTAAAATTTGGTCTTTCCAGTCAAATACATTTCCTCTAAAATGAAGTCATAGTAAATACGCATAACAACTTTTGAAAAATGAAAGTTAATATTTTCTAAATATTAACTTTATGCAATTTCACCAGCACCAATTATTGAAGAGACTGCCCTTTCCCTAACGCATGTTCTTATCACCTCTTTGAATGATTATCGATGTTGATTTTTATTCTGTACCACTGGCCTATGTATCAGTTTTATGACAATATCATGCCTTTTTGATTACTGCAGTTTGGTTGAATATTTTCGAATCAGGTAGTGTAAGGCCTTCTGTTTTTTTATTTTTTTAACCAATAGTGCTTTGATTATTCAGGGCTTTTGCGGTATATAGATCTTAGTATTTTTCTCTAGTCTTCATTTTCCAGTGAAATTCTGTGAAGACTTTCATTTGCATTTTGGTCAGAATTGTGTTGGTCTATAGATCACTTCAGATGCTACAAACATTTTCACAATATTGATTTTCCAATCCATGCAGATATTTTTACATTATTTTGTGTCTTCTTCAATTTCTTTCATCAGTGCCTTATAGTTTTCATTGTAGAGATCATTTGTCGCTTTGATTAAATTTATTCCTAGGTTTTGGGGGGGTTGTTTATTTTTTGATAACCAATGGAAGTTGTAATCTGTTGTATATTCCTTTCTTGGGTAATTCGCTCTTGGTATATAGTAACACTACTTATTTTTGAGTTGATTTTGAATCCTGAAATTTTACTGAATGTGCTTATTATTTTTCATATTTTAGGATAAGTCTGACAGTTTCACTCCTTTCTTTCCAATTTGGATGTCCTTTTTTCTTTCTCTTACTTTACTATTAGGGCTAGAAATTCCAGTACTATATAAAATAAAATAGTGAAAATGGACATCCTTGTCTTATTACAGATCTTAGAGAAAAACATTCAGCTTTACCCCATTCAGTATGATGTTAACTGTGATCTTGTTATATATGACCCATATTATGTTGAAGTATATTCTTTCTATACATAATTTGTTTAGAATTTTATGATGACTAGTTCCATGCAATTTAGTAATAGTTTATTTATCTTTCCTTTTTGAAAATAAGAATTGATTGCTATGAACATCTGTCATAGTACTGCTTTTGTATCTCATATGTTTGGGTATATTTTGTTAACATTTTAATTTCAAGAAATTTTTAAATTGCCTTACTTTTTTCTTTGATCAAGTGGTTATACAGGAGTATACTATTTAGTTTCCATGTATTTATAATCTTTCTGAAGTTTGTCTTGTTATCAATTATTGGTCTTATTGCGTTATGGTCAGAAAATATAATGTCATTTCAAGTTTTTAAAAACTTTGAGATTTTTTTCATGGGTATGGTATGATCTATCTTGGAGAATGTTCATTGAATTATTAAGAATATGCATTTTACTGATATTAGACAGAAATCTCTGAACATATCTGTTAGGTCCATTTGGTACATGTTGTAGCCAACTCTTCTGTTATGTGGCTAATTCTGTCTGCATAAGAAGTTCATTATTGAAGTAGGATATTAAAGTCCCCTTCTATCTTTTATTGTAGTATATCTCACACTTTAGGTTCATTAATAATGATTTAAATATTTGGGTGCTCTTATATTGGATATTTATACACACACGTTTATAATTATACATATATATGTATAAATACATATATATTCATTTATATATACATACATATATATGTATACAGTTGTTATTTCCTATTGCTAAATTGCCCCCCTTTGTCATTGATACAGGTCACCTTTGTCCACAGGCAGAAGAATGAAACTAGAACCCTGTTTCTCAACAGTTGCAAAGATCAACTCAAAAAGGATTTGACTTAAATGTAAGACCTGAAAATATGAAACTACTAGAAGCAAACATAGAAGAATCACTTTGAAACACTGTAATGGGCAAGGGATTTTTTTTTTTTACAAGAGCCCAAAACAAAGGGGAAAAAAGCCAAAATATACATCAATGTAAAAAGGTTCTGCACAGCAAAGGAAGTAATCAGAAGATCCAAGAAACAGCCTACAGAAGCAGAGAAAATATCTGCTAACCAAACATCTGACAGGAAATTGATATCAAGAACATTTAAGTCAATTAAACACCTCAATAGCAAAAATCAAATAATCTGGTTTAAAAATGGGCAACAGACCTAAAGAGATATTTCTGAAACAAGACATAGAAATGGTCTTTTGGTATATGAAAACATGCTTAGCCTCAACAAACATGAGGGAAATGCAAATCAAAACTACAATAAGATATTACTTCACTCCAGAAGAATGGCTTTTATCAAAATCACAAAACAAGTGCTGGTAAGGATGTGGAGAAACAAACCCTTGAAAGCTGCCGAGACTGTCAATTAGAACAGCTACTATGGAAAACAGTATGGAGATTCCATTAAACATTAAAAATGGAACTCCCTGTCATCCAGAAATCCTGCTCCTCAGTGTACGTCCAAAGGAAAGGAAACCATTATGTTGAAGAAGCAGCTGCACTCTTATTTTTACTGCAGCACTATTCACAATCGCAAAGAAATAGAAACAACCTAAGACTGCATGGATGGAGTCATGGATAAAGAGAATGTGTATGTATACACAATAGAACACTGTTTAGCCATATAAGATGGTGAGATCTAGTCATTGACTACAACATGAATAGAACCAGAGGTCATGTTGCTAAGTAATTTTAGCTAAGTACAAAAGGCCAAATACCACATGATCTCATTCATATGTGGGGATCTAAAAAGTTGACCTCACAGAAGTTCAGACTATAATGGTTATCAGAGGTTGGGGAAGGTAGGGAGGAGGAAAAAATGTGGAAATGTTGATTAATGAGAACTAAATTACAGTTACATAAGGCAAATAATTTCTGCTGTTCTATGCACAGTAGGGTGAGTGCAGATAAGGTAATTGTACTTCATTTTAAAAAAAGCTAGAGAAAGTATTTCTAATGTTTTCAATAAAAAAGAATGATAAGTATTTGCGCATGCACATATGTTTAGTCTGACTCATGCAATACACAGGTAAACACATGTCAAACATCACACAGCACCCCACAAATATGTACAACTTTATATCAATTCTAAAGTAGAAAATATGTAAAAATCTATTAAATATAGACTTTTTATGCCTCCTCCCTAAATATGCTGTACTTTGAATATGTTCACTGTATTTCTTCTATCATATTAGTAGTTTCTCATTTCTCTGCCCTTTCTATAAATATTAGAATATTGTCATTCCAATATTCAATTGTAAACTGATTCTTTCTCTGTAACATAACTACATTTGAATATTTTTCCTGGACTAATGGAGCTGGTACATGTCCAATTCTTCTCTTCCTTCAGGTTCTTTGTAAAAATAAAAACTATAGCAAGGAAAGACAATTGCTTTAATTGTCATGCTGATCATGTTATGTCCTTTTTATAAAAGTTTAAGGAAGAGCCAGTAGTTGAATTAAAATTAACTAGAACAATGGAGGGAGGGTCCTGTTGTAAAGTTTTGTTTCTTCATTTTTATGCTACTAAGAGAGATATGATCTCTCTAATAATTCATCAATCATGCACTTATATTTCATGTACTTTTATATATGTGTATTACATGCAAATTAAAATAAATTTACATGAAATTAATGATAGTCTCACTTCAATGAATAGTTAATTACTTGGGCCCTGGTATTTGTTGCTTCAAATACTACCACAGTGGTGGCAAAGACATGGATTATTTATGTTTGAAACAATAAACACCTAAATCAATACTGCATATAATTTTAATAGTATTAAATGGTATCAAATCAATCAAACAAGGTGATAGAGATGGAAATGTGATCAGTCTTTTAGATGGGACATTCCATGATGCATCTCTAAGGACGTCATATGTGAATTGAAACATGAAGGACTTCACCAAATTTACCTTCTCTTTTTACAACTGTTCTAAACCTGATTTTCAACCTTTTCATTATTTACTCCACCAAGCAACAAATGCCTGTCAGTCATTTTGAATATTACTTGATGCCCATTATTTCAAGAAAGAGTTTTCATCACAAAAGCTATTCCCAGGGCTAGGGTAGGGGATCAGTGGTCAAGGCACTTGCCTGGCATGAGCAAGTACACGAGTTCAAACCCCCAGCACCACATACACAATGAATTGTTGGAGCAACGAAAGCCATATGAAAAGCTAAATAAAATTGATTCTCATTCTCTCTCTCTCTCACTGTTCCTCTCTCTTAAAAAAAAAAGGAAAACTTACAAGAAACTAAAAAAAATCCCCAAAAGATATTACCTCTGAGTCAGTCTAAAAGTGTGTTCCTGTTATGTATTTTCTCTTTGTTTTCTGAGGTTATATTTTTATCTATTTATTTTAGTAATATTTCAGCATGTTTATATGCTTTCTGTTTATATATATAGTACATATTTATATCAACATTGCCTTTTCCATTTTATAGGGCAGCTCCCTTTAAATCCTAATCCCTGTCATTTATGTTGTATTATGCATGTTACCAAGACAGTAGACTACTGACTAGAAAAGAATAGTCAATTCCTTTTCTTTCACATTCTCAGTAAATAGTTTTGAACCATTTTGAGTCTAATAGGGACATCAGGAATACAAAGGAAATATTACAGAAGGCGAAAAGATGGATTTATGAAACCAAGGGAGGGGCCAGGGGCCATCCATAGAAAAAGGGGACGATTACTTGTGAACAAGATAAAAAAAAAAGGGGGTAAGCTATCCCAAAAGAAATATATAAAATTAGCAATTATATCTGATCCATAAAAATTGAGGTTTGTCCATAAAAACACAGAGGTCACTTTTTTAAATTGTTGCAATAGTGAAATGTTTTGAATACGTGAGTTTTGTGGTGAGGAACGCTGTTGGCATGAATGGTAAGAAAACCATTGGTAAGAATACTGAGAATTTAAGGCTTAAAATGAGAATTCATGCTATCCTTTGAGATGATTTCCAATCTTCAAAGACCAAGTATTCCCTAATAAAGTACATTGATTTGCACTTGCATATCTTGGTTAATAATTATTCAGAAAAGAAGAGCAAAGTGAGCATAGGAGAAGGGCAAACCACCATTTCCCAACTCTTTAGCTCTCTTGGAAATGAAGAGTTGTTCTGGGTGAACTTAGATAATTACTCTCTCTTATAGCCGAATACTTCCATATGAAAAAGGCATGAACCTACAAAAGCCATGGAAAATAGTCTCTAAATTAATGTGTGAAATTAATTTACTAATCATGCCAAGAGGAAGAGGAGCTCATACAAAGGTTACTGAAGGAATACAAATAATTATAAGTAGAATTATGAAAGAATTGGAACCTTATCACATAATTCACCACATTCAGGAAATGATGAAAATGTTTCTAAAAATCCATATAAGGGGGGCTGGAGTGGTAGCTCAGAAGTAGTGGGCTTTCCTGGCATGTGTGAGGATGTGGGTTTGATCCCAGTAGCACATACACAACTAAGTGAAATAAAAAGGGAAAACAGATGAAAAACTAAAAAAAAATAAAAAATTAACTCTCTTTTGCTCTCTTCCACTACCTCTTCCTCTCTCGAAAAAAAAAACAAGCATATAAGGTATAGCAAAGAGAACACAAATGTTTGTGTATGTATGTGGGTGTCAATCTATCCATCCATATTCTATCAAATGCAATGTATATATAAAAGCATGTTATATGTGTGTGTATATATATATATATATATACACAAACATATATATGCACATACACAGGTATGTATGTATGTATATAAGTATATATATAAAATTTAGACTTTAACAATTAAATCTGCTCTATCACATAACATTAATTTTATTTTTTGATCATATAAATCTAATATTCTGCTAAGTTGGGAATCTTTTTGCAGATGAATTTCCATGATTTTTAGAAGGAATTTTGAGTTGATTATTGTCTAATTGTATAATTAGTCTAATTAGTCTAATTACAACTAATTACGTA
The DNA here is from genome assembly GCA_004027875.1 of Aplodontia rufa. Classification (NCBI taxonomy): domain Eukaryota; kingdom Metazoa; phylum Chordata; class Mammalia; order Rodentia; family Aplodontiidae; genus Aplodontia; species Aplodontia rufa. The sequence goes on along the minus strand of PVKS010008510.1, from coordinate 57,738 downwards.
ATTGATGTAAATATGTTGAGTTATGTAATTAGTTAGTATAATTACAATACACAAGAAGATGCTATGAACATCTTTACAAAAGTTCAAGAAAATGGCAAGTGAATAAGCAATTTATAAAAAATTTAAGTACATATTTATTGAACAATTACAAAATAATTTGTAACAAGTATATTTAAACTTTTAAAGTATATTTTAAATAAAATAAATAAATACAAGGTATACTATATATATGTCAGTAACCTTACCAATGTTCACATTGCTCTATTTAAAAAAAATCTCCATTTCCTCAAGCAATATTTTCCTTGTTACTTTTAAAATAAACTGGGATTTTAAAATTATTCATTTTAGTTATACATAATTATCCTCAGAAATTTGAAAAGTAAAAAGTCTAATTTGCATTCATTTTATAACTATTTATTATAAATTTACACATAAAGCAATACATGCTTGCCTTTGTCGCTCAGTATTAAGTAAGTACGAGTATGAAAAGAATAATTATTCCTTTTAGACATTATGATTTCATGTCAGCCTCAGGAACACAAACCAATTTCATTGGGAAACATTATCTATAAAAATTTATAAACAAGATTTTGTAACTCAATAGGATGGTAAAATAAATCTTCAATTCAAATTGATATAGTTATTAACCTAGTATGAATGGAATTGCAGATAAGAGATATATCATTGTCTTAGAAGTTCTTTTTATTAAAAATAAGTCATTATTACTGAAGCATTATTATTGAAAATGTAATATCCTTCAAAGAAATTTAATTTTCTAACATTTAAAGAATAAGCATCCATGTGATCTATCTGAACACTTATGTAATTTCAATCCAATATGCCCTGCCAGCTTCACAGCAAATGTTACAGGGCGTACTGTACACCCTGTACACATGGGGGAACCCATGGAGTTATTGTCTTCCTTTATTACCTGTAGGTGTTAATGTTTCTTTGGAAATGCTTTCTCTATATCAGTATCATGTGCTCCTATTTTGACAATGATTTTTGGTTTGTATCATAGTTACTGTTTACCTTAATTTTTCCTCTGTGTATCAAAAAAGTAATGGAGCAGCCTTGTGTAGATAGCCTCTATATTTCAGGCAAAGATTTGCTCATGGGCTGTACAGTGTAGATTTCAGATATTCTAACTGGTTGTTATTTACATGAGAAAGAGATAGAGGTCTAAATTATTATTGAAGTTCTCTGCTATGGTTTGAATATCCACCTCAAAACTGATGTTGAAATCCAATTGCCACTGTGACAGTATTGGGAGGTAGGATACTTAAGAGGTGATTAGGTCATGGGTGCTTGGTCCCCATTAAAGAATTAATGCTATTATCTCAGGCATGGTTAAGTTAATTGTAGAAGTGGCTTTGTTGTAAAAGATGAGCTCCCTTTCACATTCTCCATCCATGTTATAACACAGCAAAAAGGGACATTATCAGAGACCAGTATGCTGATATTGGACTTCTCGGCCTTCAGAATTAAGAGGAATACATATCTTCCATTTATAAATTATCCAGTCTGTGCTTTTCTGCTATAGCAGCAGCAAACAAAATAAGATATGTTCTAATATAAACAATGCTACCATGGAAAGTTTTTCATTATAAGATATGCATAGCAGTTGATGAGAAAAAATAGTTCAATGAATAGGTAACAAGAATAAAATAGGGGTTGGAGCTGTGGCTTAGTGGTTTCAGTGCTTTCCTGGCATTCACAAATACATGAGTTCAAACCCCAGCACCACAAACACAATGAAGTGTTGGAGCAAGGAAAGTCACATGAAAAATTGAATAAAATTGATTCTCTCTCTCTCTCTCTCTCTCCCCCCTGCTGTCCCTCTCTCTTTAAAAAGTAAAAATTAAAAAAAAATGAACATGAAAACACTAGCACCACTCAAAATAAATATAAAAATGATCTTATCACAAATGACAAAGTCAGTATAGGAAGGAAAACTTATATTCACACATATACTTTTCAGATAGATAAATCCCTGTTTATCTCATGGTCTTTGCCATCTTCAGAATTTTATTCAAGATCATAATTATCTTGACTATTTGAAATATCCACATGCATATTTTTCAATTTAAAACTTTTTGTTTACTTGGGCTTGTGCATATTTTTAGTAATCAAGAATTATTAATTTTCAACTCACAATACAATTTAGGGAGTATTTTATATTGCATTAACTCTATGTAAAATTAATTCAGTTTTTCTTAAGTTTTTAAGGTTCATGAGATATCATCATTTTAACACAGTGAAGATTTTAATCCTAAATTTAGTTAAAAATGAAAATGAATAAAATAAATTAAATATAGATTTTTCTTAAAACTAAAGTCAAATATATTTTAAATAAATTCCTTCATTCTTTGAAAAGTTTTTACCATTGCAACTTGAGAAGATAAAACATCTCCTTTTCGCAAATATTTTCCAGAAAAGTGAAATCAGTGAGTAAAATCTATAATTATATACTTTATAGTGAAACCTGGGTAAGAGATAAAGATTAGGATATATTAAGTTAAAAACATTTCCAGGGACTGGAGCAGTGGCTCAGTGGTTATGGCGCTTGCCTGGCATGTTGCAAGGACACGGGTTCTATCCCCAGCACCACCTTGCTCCAGCACACAAGGAAGTGTTGGAGCAACGAAAGCCACATGAAAAAGATAAGATAAAATAGATTCTCTCTCTGTCACTGTCCCTCTCTCTAGAAGACAAAACTTTTTTTAAGATTTGACCTTAGAAATTTAATTACTGTATGTAAAACAAGTCGTCCTTCATATTTCTGTTCTCTGGTCTTTCAAACATATCTTTTAAAGAATTTCAAAAATTTTTAAATTTAAAAAATGTGGAAAAATTGTCTTCAAATAGCTATAATAGTGCATGCTGCCTGAATTAGACAAGTGTCCTAAAAGAAAGGGTGGAAATGTTAGATCTTAACTCTTACCTGGGTGAAGAAGGGTTCATAAATCTCAACTCCTTTGTCAGAGCCTTGTAGCAACACCTCCTGGCCACGTCTCCAACTGTACCGAACGGGTGGATTGGAATTGGCAACACACCGGAGGAACACGGTTCTCTCATAGTAAAACTGTTCCTTAGCTTCTCCTATACTTTGATGAACAGTTACTACTGGGTCATCCAAATCTAGAATAAAATAAAAATAACCAAGCAACAATGTGATGAACTGCATGGCTTTTAAACCACTGCATGTTTACAACCTCATCAAAGATGAATATTCTTAATTGATGGTATTACTGATGGGAAGGTTCATTTTTTTTCATTGAGCTAATTGAACTCATTTGCAAAGAAGTTTCCAATGAAGAGAACTAAAGAAATTTTACAGTAATTCTTCAGAGCTTTATATTTTGAGATAATACAAATGACCTTGTGCGTTTCCAACTCTGCAGTCACATGTCACAGAGTTCCATGAGAGTGATTAAAATTCAGAACTCTCATATCCAAGAGTTTAGACAAAGCAATGAACCAGAGGAATCAATAGCAACTGAGAAATCAATACCATGCAGCCCAATTGACTTTGTTTTACTATACTTATTTACTAATTATTAATAAGATATTAAAAATCAAAACATTGTTTATAAATTTATTATCTTTATATAACAAAATGCTAGTAACTGTTAAATTTTGCCTTCGTTTCAGATTATGCTTATTAATTTGAAATGTGCTAACAGGTGCTACTATTAAAAGGCATTAATATTTCTAAAAGTGGATTTTTAAAAATATGTGCCATTTTATATGTATTATAAAGTATCATACACCACAGGGGATAGCACTTTCTGGGAGAGGCCAATTTTTAAATATTTTGGGCTTTGTGGTTCATAAGGTCATTGTCCCAATTACTCATCTCTACCATTTAGTGTGACAGCAGCAAAGCCCAGTAGGTAAATCAATTAGTGATGAATGTCCCTTTAACACAGGTGCTCTGGCAACATTTGGTTAATCCATCATAGTTACCGGTTCTTAATATCCCAGGTTGTTTCCCTTATGAGAAGAAATTAAGTAGTACAAATGTCTTAGTGCAACAGTAAGTTCTTAGTTCCATGTGTTAGTATCAAATTATTAAGTGTAATGCAAGTATTTAGTATTAAAGAGCACCTTTACCCAGGTTTTTCCCTCTTACCTCTATCACTATGAAGGATCATATAACATTTATGATTGTGAATTTCTTTATCAATTAAACGGTAAAAATAACAGCACCATATTATTCAGGCTTTTGAAGGATTAAATGAGAAAGCCCATTAAGCGCCAGAAACATAGTACATGTTCAGCAAAAGTTAGCTTTCTTGTTAATACTATTATTATTTTTCATCATCAGAATGCATTTAAATAACTCCCATTTACTCTATGTTATTTTCTTAACTTTATCTCACCAATTCATAATGTGCACAAGACTCATTACAAATAACACAGAGAGCTCTCATTTGCCCATTTTTCCAGAGTATCAGATTCTCCCACATGACAAGAACTTTCATATGGAAACTTGGAAAAAACTACAATACTCGTACAGACATAGGAATAGTCAAATATATGAGTGTATGGTATTGTATATATTTAAATCACATTGTTCATTACAAAAGATTCTTTTTGATGCATAAAAATTATAAACCAACAAAGCTAGTGATGTGTAATAGCTGCCCTATGGAATCAACAAAGAACAAAAACCAAAATTTTCCATTTTTTAAAACATTTTTTTTGTTTCTTTTCAACCAATGTGAATTGCTTGATAGTACTACTTTGATTTCTAGTTTTGCAACATTTTGAGTCTTTTTTCTTCCAACATTAGCATCTTTTCACAGCTATCTCAAAATCCTCTAATTTTAGTAGTGCAAATTTACAGAACAACTGCTGCTTTTTGGTAAAACTTAAGGAACTTTTAATTTAAATACAGGGATATCTGCTGCCTGGTCTCAATAAGTTGGGATATTTAGGAATTTTAGAATACTTTTCTTCAGATGTACATGAATTTTTCAAATACACCAAATATTCATTTATTTAGTGATTATATTCTCAGATATAAATCAACTCCTATGGTAGATTGATTAACTGAGTTCAGTCTTAGTGACCTAAAAAAATATAGTGTAAACTGAGTATAAACAATTTATTTAAATTATTGTTCAAAAAATAATTCAATGGAATGATGGTTTCTTTTTAGACGACATGAGCTGCATTATATTTTCAGTACAAGATTCTCAAGACAGAAAGCTCAGGGATAAAAGTGAATCAGTTGGTCCACAACTGGCTGATTAACAGTGGTGACACTCCCAGGGTCCCAAGCACTTAACAGTATTACACTTTTCAACATCAATTTATTGATGTTTCCCTACCTCTTTTCTGGTTAGGTACTGGTGTCAAGAGGCTCAGTCAATGGACAGTTAAATATGCTCCACCCTTGCCTGGATGAGTTTTGGGTCATTGGAATTCTGAGAATCAAACCCTGTGATAACAGCTCACTGAAAATTTTATTGGCGAAGTCATCTGTCAGATTCACTCAGGTTTAGGAGTTTCTACTTCATAAAATTCTTAAGTGAAATTTCTCTCTTTAGAATTAAAAACTAATTTGGCTAAACAAGATTTATTTTAGACAAGTCAAATAAAAGAACAGCTAAAAAACACTTTAAGGGAAATCATATATAGCTGTATATTTATATGCATGTATATGTAAAAATATGTAATGTGAAATATAGTTTATATACGCATGTAGGTCATAAATATATGTCCATATACATTTTATATTGTCCTAAATATATAATGAATAAGTGTATTTGTCTTAGGTCATATTTCTGGTGAAAAGAGATGTGTGTGCAGCAAATGTTTTGGGTAGTACTTTGTAGGTCAATCTTGAGAGTGATCGAAGAAAGGGGGATTGGGCAGGAGGATGAATACTCTGTACTGGAGTTACAAAAAGGGTCTGTTTAGCTCTGGAGACACTTGGGAGCTGTGAAGTGCCCTCAAAGTTGCCCCACCCTGAAGCAAGGGGGCTAAATCTCTGCAAACCTACCATAACTGTATCAACTGACGATTCAATTTGTGATGCTTCCCACTAGTGGGTCTGACCTTGGAAAAGGCATCTTTGTTTGGGGATAGGGCAATTGCTAGAGAGGGACTTAGTTGATACCCAAATTCTCCAAGAAGCTAAATGGACAAGTGTTAAGCAGGCGATCTGGCAGTGCACTATAACATCCACTCAGATCTACCTGCTAAGTGTGATGATTCTGTTTGGGAAAAACTAGTATAGGATTCTGATCAGTCTCCTTTCCCGAGAAGACTTTCAGAAGGTAATTTGGTGTGATATTCATCTTCTCTTCCACTATTACCATTCTAGATTGCTCACATGTTGGGCTGGTACATCTTGCATTGTTGGTAACTTCCCTAGCAGAGTTAAGGAGCTTTAACACTGAGAAATTTCAAATGTTGTTCTCCATGGCTTTCTCAGGCAATGGCTTACACACTGGTCATTTTACCACCAAAACCAGACAAGAGAATAACAAGAAATGGCTCAATCTATTAACACAGTATCATATACACTCTTCACTGCCTCACTACATAACAATAGTCCTACCTCCAGCAGCTCCTATAGGCTAGTTACTCCTTCAAGAACAGTGACTTCTTATCCATGAAAAAGGAGCTTAAAGTAACTGAGTAATAGCAATGGCTTAAAGATTAATGGGGATCTCGCTGTGTCACTTAACAACAGCTTTTTCCATTTCTTGGAATTGGGACCTCTAAACTGGAAGAGTCCAGAGTTGCGGGAAGAGTAGCACACATTCCCCAAATGGGTCATTGGATGTGATGGCAGTAAATGACATTACTCCTTGATTCTTGGACCTATGTATTCTACAGAAAAAGAAGAAAACTTTTTGTAATAATTGATTTAGGATGTAATTGCATCATGGAAGACAGCACTCTTTCCTCATGAGATATTATCTCTGCAAGATATTATCTCAGCTGCCCTTTTAAAATACCAATCTATTTTCTTGAGCTAGAATTATTAGGTGATGTGGGATATGCTATGACAAGATAATCCTATGGCATAATGTCCATTGCAGAATCTTAGGCATCTAGGTTAAATTGGATCCTGTGTATGACAGTCCTCAAAATGTTTCAGGAGTCCCCTTTCCCTAATTTATTATTATGCCAATAAATGAATGCATGCTATCTATAGAAAGGACTTGGGGAATAATTACCATATACTCTTGGTGTTTCAAAGCTGTTTCCAGTGATTCCATTGCTACTCAATGAGATCAAGGTATGAAAATTGCCTCAGCTTCAGAATTGGGAAAGGAGTCATGAATTTTTATTAGATGACATGTTGGATTTGATGATCATGTATCTTTGATATTTTTAATTATAGGGATTATGCAATACTTTGTTGGATATTCACTTAGTTTCCCCCTAGGATGATGTGTCCTATTAACCATCTTCATAGGTGTTTTTACATCCGGAGTTCTGGATGCAAACTAGATGTGTCCATTAAGATATTGTTCCCACCTTGCACCAGACAACTAAGCACCGAACCTCTATTTTTTATTGTCATTCCCATTATAAATGGAGAACCCAAATATGGGCAGCATCTCCTGCTCATTAACATTTTCCAATAGAGTACAGTTATTACTAAGCTTCTCAATGGCTCTCATGTCTCATCTATTTCATATTCTCATTGCTTCAATGGAATTTCCTCCATACCATTACATGAGTGAGATTATGAGATTTCTAAATGAGACCTGGCGTATTTAGCATGTCCAAATCTCTAAATACCTGAGTCTTTTATCCTTTTTTTAAAACTGTCTACAGAGCAGTTCTAGCATTTATATTTCATTTAGTTGGGCCTACAAATTTCTCCAAGCTTCCAAGATTCAAAGATGTTAAATCCTATATCATACTATATAATTGTTCCAATATAAATAAACTCATATCAGTCAGATTTTCAACACTGTGATCAAAATGCCTGAGAAGAGCAACTTAAAGGGGAAAAGGTTAATTTTGACTCATGCTTTCAGAACTCTCCACTCATGGTCGTCAGAATCCATTGCTCTGGGCCTGAGACAAGACCCAACATCATTGTAGAAGGGCAGAAAAATGCTGTTTAGCTCATGGCACCCAGAAAGCAGAGAGAGGTGAGGAACTGGGGATAAAATACAAACTCCAAAGGCAGACCCCCAGTGATCTATTCCCTCCAGCCACACCCTAACTCCCTACAGTTATCACAAGTACAGTAATCTGTTCAAATTATTAATTCATCAAATGGATTAATCCACTGATATGGTCACAACTATCATAAATTAATCATGAGCTTTTGGAGGGAGACTCATATCCAAACCACAATATTCCACCCACAGACACCCAAAGTTTATGTCCGTCTTACAATACAAATGCATTTAGACCATCTACAAAAGTCCCCATAATCTTAATAGCTCCAGCATTTCCCAGAAGTCCAAGTTCAAAGTCTCCTCTTATATTCAAGGCAAACCCTTGGCTATAAGCCTTTGTTAAAAGTTAATTATGTGTGTCCAATATATGAGGGCACAGAATAAACATTCCAATTTCAATTATTCAAAGGGGAGGAAGTAGGGAATAAAAAAAAAGGGATGGGTCCAAAACAAGACTGAACCCAAGCCAGTAAGATACCAAGTTCTTTAGCTTCAAGTCCAGCATCTGGGACACACAGCAGTGAGATGCTGTCTCCAAAGGGCTGAGACCATCCTGCATCTTTGGCCTTGCTGTTTGCAGCCCACATGACCTCTCAGGCTGGCTTTGTCCATAGCAAACAACATATCTCAGCAGATGTTACACATTATTTCTATCTCTTAATCTTAGGGGTTTGCATTCTAACTTCAGTTTCATTCTCACAACTTCATGTGTCACCCTATCAGGGGCTTCCCACAGGGATTTTAAACTTGCCACACTTCTCTGGCCTCCCAGGCCTTTCTTTGAAATCTTGGTGGAAGCCTCTGTGAACCCCTGACTTTAGCATTCTGCATTCCTGAAGAAACAGCACCACATGGATGATGTCAAGTTTTGCCACCAGTTAGAACAATAGGGGGGCCCCCTTGGCCCATGACTGCAGTGGCTTCTGAGTGCCTGGGCAGCTGAGCACAGTGAAAGAAATTTTGGGGAAACAATTCCTGGGTAACCCTGTGCAAAGAGGGTGCACCCAGGCCTCTTAAAGGAGTTTTCGTTTCTACATGCTTGAGCATTACTAATTCCAGAGATACATCAATAATTTTCCTAATGTCTCTTTTCAAAGTATTTAGCTTCTCTTTAATGGTGGTGATGTCTTCAGAACCATACCTTACTTATCCACAATTTTATCAGCGTTTCTTCCCTGGTCAAACTGCAAGTTTTTCAAATCATTCATCTTAACTTTCTTTTGTTGATTTTCATGGCAAACCTGACTTAAACTTGTCAGCAATACCTGTGCCACCACTCAAATGCTGTGCTGCCTTGAAAATGTCTCCACTAGATTAATTAATCCATCTCTTCTTTTAATACAGCCTCACAGAAAGCCTCAAGACATAGGCAAAATCTATACAAGTTCTTTACGAGAATCTGACATATGTGTCCTCTAGTGCAATTCCCAATAGTGAACTCATTCCTCTCTGAAACTTCATGAGCATATTCATTACTGTCTGCAGTCCTTAGGCATTCTGGTCTTCTGAGCTCCCACCAGAATTACTCATTAACCTCTGCTTATAACATTGTAAAATTTATCCAGCCTGCATCTCCAAACTTTACTAAACTCCTCCTACAAATAAATTGCAAAGGTTCTTGAACCCATGGTTCTTGAATAACTGTTTAGTTATTCATAGCAATAACTCCACTTTACGGTATTGATTCCTGTGTTACTGCTTCCTCACTATGACCATAATATCTAATAAGAACAAGTTAGAGGAGAAAAAGGTTATTTTAGGCTCAAGATTTTGGAGGTTCAGTCTATGGTCAGCAGCTCTGTTGTTCTGGGTCCCAGATGGGGCAGAACATCATGGCAGAAGGGCATGGTGGAGGACAGCAGTTTCACTCATGACATCATGGCAGTCAGGAATAAAAGAAAGGGTGAAGTACAAGGGATAAAATATAAACCCCAAAGGTAGATGCCACTGGTCTCCAATCATATGCTATCTGCCTACAGTTATCACCAAGGACAGCATAGAATGCAAGTTTCCTGAAGCTGTGTTACTCTTTAAGACTATTTATTTTGCTTTCTCAGTCACATACATTACCCTCAAGTGATGATTAATTACATTCAAACTTTTCTTTGTCCAATGAAAGAATATAACCCAGAAGAAACTGATTCTGTTATTCTTATGTTTGCTACTTTCCCCAGAACTAAAAATCTTGAGACACTGAACTCACGGGGCCTTACTTTCCATTGGTATCTATAGTTGTTCATCACATAGGTGAAGGTTTAACAATTTACCACTTTAACATTCAAGGATAATCAGTGATCTCCACTTACTATTGGAGCCCTCAGTGCCAGCCCACTAGGTTAGTTAGTGATACATCTCTGAAATTCCATTTTAGAGGTAAGTTCCTCAGAGCTTGGGAATCTGATTCATTGATTAAGGCATGGATATAGAAAATGTATTAAAAGTGCCCTCAACATCAACTCGGTGGTGGTGTAGAAAAAGAGAAGAGTGGGATTATGCAGTGGGAAGATTGGGGTGCATCACTACAAACTGCAGATGATCTGGACAGATAATGCTCATGAGCTGGGAACCTTTCACAGTTGTCCTAAAAAGCTTTCTTAGAAGTACACAGATAGGCCCCTGAAATAGAACTTCTGTTAAGGAAGCTTGATCTTGGGCTATGTTGCCCTCTCTAGCTGAGGACAGTTCTCTAAGAAGGACTCACTTAAGAATCTGTATCTTCTAGTACTTCCAGAATTTAAACAGGTTATCCAACACATAGTTTTATGTAAGGATGTGGGTATTACAATTTATAACTGCCTTCAGTCTTTATAGTTCCAGGAGCATAATATCTGCCTCTGTATTAATTCAATAGTCAATACTAATATTATATGGCTTTGATAATCTTATAAACGTACACTCGATTGTTTTCTGTTATTACTGATATTATATCTATATTCATTTCTTCCTTTAACATAAATTTATTCTAATTTGATAGACTAGCTGTGTGAAATTCAAACTTCCATAAATTATACTCTATGACATAGTCAAGATATCTTTCAACATAAACAGCATATGACTTTTATTATTTACCAATTGACAAAATTTGCACATATATAAAGTGATGTAAAAAAATCACTGAATACATTATTTGATATATGAACATTTATTTTAAATATAATTTAATAATATAACTCATGGTTTTCTAAAAAGTATATCTCTATGGGCCTAGAACTCATAGTTTACTTTCATTTGCATAACTGAAAGCCCACATAATGTACATAAATATTCAATAATCACCCCCTAAGTTAATATGAAGGAAGATTAATCTGTTATTAATATGGTTAATGTCAATTTTAAGTAAGGATGGCTATTTATATCATAATAATGATTTCAAGAAATTAATTTTTACCTTTAAGTCCAGCAGCTACTCCATTATATCAAATAATTTTCTGGAAATATTTTTTGGCTGATTAACTATATCAGACACTAACAGATTAGTCAGTTTAAGAATTTTTAAAGAAAAGATATGTACTACTTTTCTTAATTCCAGAAACAATTATTTCTCCCAAAGTAATATGCAGCATGAAAAATTTAACCTTAGTTTTGATGCAATGGTAAGGGAAATGTTTCAAGACAATCCAAACTTGCCCTTGTTTTTCTTTGTGTACCTATAAGAATTATCTACATGTCTCATTTCATTTTAAAAGCATTTTCTGGAGTTCCCATGTAACTTGTACTTGTAGATTTTCATGACACAATACCAACTTGATTAATGATAATGGACTAAATGGACTAGGTACATATTTTGAGTCAGGTTCTTTTGAGAAAAACTTTACATATGTCAAAATTTTATCTTTATATAAACCTCATCTCTTTTAATTTCCTGGGAAGTTGAGTTTCAGGGAAATTATGTAATTTGTAAGTTTATTGTATAGCAGAATTATGCTATAATCAAATTTGTTTAAACCTAAAATTGGTATGGCCATTATTTTATACTAAATATTATATATGTCCAATATGCTAAGCAACATATGAGATACTGGGTTTACAAGTGACCTCTAATTTGCAATTAAAAAAAGAAAAATAAGATGGAAAAACACAACATACAATTATGGTTAGAGATGTAAATCAAAAATGGAATTAATTTCATCTTAAAAGAATAGTAAAGGCTTAATAAAAAGATGATTGTGAGAGAGATTCTGAACTATGAAGAGAGTAAGCAAGGTGAAGAGCAGTGTCCTGTGTAACCTTTTTTCTGAGCTATCAGAGCACACACCAGATAGCACATATCCAACAATGCTGGAGAAGATTTTATTTTTAGGAAACAGTACTTTGATAGGGTGTTTGAGAAAAAAAAAAAAAAACAGGTCAAATTACTAGTAGCACCATGGAAGGAAAAAGGAAATCAATTCTATTATATTATTTTTTTTTTTTAGTCAATATGAGCTATCATTTTAGAAAGACCTTAAGTGTTTCTCTCTGGATAAGAGACTTGGAAGTGAGAAAATAATGGCAAGTAGATTAGTAAGAAAGTGGCACAATAATTAAGAGATCTGAAATAAGGTTGTGGCTATGAGTATGGTTGCAAAGTTTAAATGAAATGAACTGGGTGATAGATTACACAGAGGGATAAGGAAAAGGGGTGAAGATGTCTCAAAGTCAGGCTGTAGCAGTTGGGAAGATGGTGCACTCACTGAAAGGTGAAGTGGACAATGAGAGCTGTGTCTGCTGTGGGAAGGGTTGGGAGGGGCTGTGAAGGTGGGGGGTTGATGAGTCCTGTGTAGATCATGCTGAATGCCAGGCACCTGTGGTCCTCCAGGTACAAGGTGCATGACCTGCAGCCACAATGAGAAGTCCAGGCTACAGATTCAGATTTGGGATTCATCAGTATGCTGTGTGAGAAATGCACCACCGGAGCAGTGTACAGAATGAAAAGTGGAAGGAACCAAAGAGGAGAGCCCTGCGTGGCACCAAGTACAGTCAGAAAGAAGGAAAATCTTTGAAAAAGACTGAGGAAAAAGTGAAGGGAGAGGTAGTGTCAAAACTAATCTGTGACAAAATAAATTTGAAAAGAACTTCCACTGGCATGGAGAGGTTGGAAAGCAGGGGAAAAAATGAAGAAAAGAGGTCAAGGTTAGAACAGAAACGGAAAGTAACTTCAAATTTGGCAAGAAATAGGTCACTGCTAACCTTTGCAGAAGTTCCATCAGTGGAGTGGCACTAACAATCATTTCTGTACTATATGGTGTGAAAGTCAGGTAAAATCATAGCGAGATTAATTGAAATATTCTTTTCAAAAAAAACTTGGCTCTGACAAGATAGAGGAGAGTAATTAGAGGGCAATATGTGATCAAAGGGGTCTTTTTTTCCTCTTATTTTGAACTGAGAGATGTACTTTTGAATCCAAAGGAGGAAAGTGCCAGGAATTTAAAAGCAAAAAATAAAATACGAAGGTAAATTGATCAATGTTTGAAATAGTTATTTTAGTAAATAATGACTATGTTAGTGGTATTTTTTATATGGATTTTTACAATTCAAGATTATTTAAGATTTATTTTAACAGTGGAATGGCCCTGTTTTTCAGGAGGATTTCATTCAAATTCCCAGGATCCTAGATTATTCCTCACTATTCTACCTTAAAAACACCCAAATGTAGTCCATACTTATTAAATAATTTTATTTGAGTTTGGTTCACTAAATCATGAAAATATTTTTTTACAGCCTGTGCCCCACTTCTACTGAGTGTACTCCAGTGACATGAAACAGTTAACTAGACTCCCACCTTGCACTGGTACAATTAATCCACGTGCTTATGATTAATCAGTTATTAACTACAACTGAAGTCATGGGCTATAGTTGTAAGTTAAAGAATCAATTAATCTTAAAAATAATCACAGTAGAAGCATGTTTTCCATAGGGATTTTTTTCCACCATTTGGTCCAATTTTTCAGACTTTAATCTTTGAATTAAACCAAATGAATCTGAAAACCCAGATGGCAAAGATACACTGAATACTATATTGAATACCATCTTTCCCTCTGGGAAGTTGCACAAATCTTAAAAATCCTATACAGAAAATGTGTAAGTGTATCAATGAAATAGCTACTCAATGCAACTGCAGGCACTAAAGCTAGCTAAGCATATTATTTTACCAATTTATGGGCAAGAATTGATATTACTATTATAGCTACAGATGAATGCACATAAAAACAGATAATAGTAAATATATACATGTGTCTGCCAAATGCCAAAACCTGATTTAAATTGTTTCCCTAGAGTCGTACAAAAGAGAAACTAATTAAACTTTGTTAGATATATCAGAGATTAAGAACAAAGCAATTTATTATAAACAAAGCATCAGTATCAATGACTTGTAGCATTCTCTGTAGTTAACAATTTGAAAGCTCTGTTTTCTTCAGTATATAAATGGGAAATTTGTGCAAATGTTGGTAAGAAATATTTTATATCTTTACCTGCATAGTGATTTTTGAACAATAACTAATTTTATTTGATAACTCATTAAAGAAAACAGAAAAAATGAATACTTACAGCCAACCTCTGAAAGTGAGACATTTACCAGAATGAAGCTATGTATAAAATTTAGACTTATTCTAGTGTGAAGTTTTGTTCTTAGTCATGCACTAACACAAATGAGAATTCATTGCAATTTTGTAAGTTTTTAAAAATACATGTAACTACTTGCCTTTAGTTCTTAGGCAATACCATGCTGATAATTCTGGATATCACTCTGGGGAAAGAGTTTTTAAACTTTCATGACCTGAAAAAAATAATCCCAAGATCTTTCCTTTACATCTCCCTCATCATTTTCTATCAAACTCCTGATAAATGAAGATAGTTAGGGACATGAAGGTTTAAGGTTATACCTGTATGTGTGCATGCATGTATACTTTGTATATAAAGCATGTATACTTTATACATGTAAAGTATGCTTTACATACTTTATATATATATATATATATATACACACACACACACACACATACTTTATATATATAAATATTGACATACAGCCCGTATAAATATACATAGGTGTACTTAATTATAATTTATGTGTGTACTTTACAAATTAATATTATTTTCCAGTGTTTTTCTTCCTAATACTTCCCTCCTATTCATGTCTCATCTCCCATTCTCTTACCTGCTTAAGGTAACCCATGTTGATTTTCTGGTATTCCATGTATTTCTTTTAGCCCACAAAGTAATATATAAAGACTTGTATTCCTGTGTTTGTATGTAAGACTTGTTTTTCTAATTAAACATGTAACGCTTTTTTTTCAATTTTGCTTTTCCCACATAAAATACCTCATAGAAATACCTCCCTACCATGTTATTAAAAATAGTTGTAAATAGCTGAGCGGTGGCTCAGTTTGTATGGCGCTTGCCTGGCATGCGCAAGTACGAGAGTTCAAACCCCAGCACCATGTACACAACAAAGCATCCCAGGAATGAAAGTCACATGCAAAACTAAATAGAAATTGCTTCTCTCTCCCTCTCTCACTGTCCCTTCTTTTCTTTAAAAAAAATAGTTGTAAAATACCCCTAGTTATATATATATTATAATTTGTTCCATCCTTCCCATATCGTGAATGTGGACCACATTTTAAATTGCTTTGCCTCTATAAATAATGTTACATTAATTGTCTCTAAATGTTTACCTTTATATTGGTGGATTCATTTTGATTGGAAAAATTCTTATAAATGGGAAGCTGGCTTGTAAGTAATTGTAAATGAGTTCACCTTGTTGCTATCCAAAAGAGATGTACATTTTACTACAAGTATATGAGTATCATTCTTGTAACTCAGTCGATACTTTTTTCTCTTCTAAATTTTTATGCCCTTTAGAAATGGAAGGTGACTGCTCATTGCTACGTTAGATTGCACTTCCCTGATTACTGGTGAACTTGACTGTCTTTTGATTTCATAAATGACCTCCTAGACTTTGGCTTCCTGACTGCCTATTCACAGCATTTTTCTGTTTTTCATTTGTTTGAGTTGACTTTTTAAAATATTAAAAATTTTTGTAAGTTATAAATTATAACCTTTTGATTATTGTTTTCTTCATTTAATTATCTTTTAATATATAAGATAATTTAGTTTTTATATGGTGAAATATGTCTTTTTTTGTGCGTAGCTTTGACTGGTAAAATAAAATGTGCCTAATTTCTTAAAGACTGCACATGAAGTTTATGTACAATCTAGACTTCAATTTCAAATGCAATATCATTTTGAGATTTTTTTTTCTCTTTGATAGGTGCATAGTAGCAATATTGTCATGTAATATTTCAGTTCTTTAACAGTGAATTGACCACATTTCCCTGTCCCAGCTCTGCGCTGCTGTTCAGTTTCACACTTTCTTGGTGATTCTAAGGCTTCTGATTAAATGTCTATATTATTATATTTTACTGAAATTAAAAAATCAATCATAAAACTGTTGTGATTATTGAGATTATATTAAATTTATATGTTAATTTAAGTTTTAGATAAGAAAAAACTGAGAAACTTGTCTTGGTGCAATGATAAAAAGATAGATATTTAATAGCATTTTTAATATCTAAAGGAGTATATTTTTCACTTATCAAGGTTTTATTGGAGAATATTTAGCAATTTGAAATTTGCTAGAAGACAGTCCTTTTTCATATGAGCTAAATGAAGTATGTCTTAATTTTGCCATCTCTCCTGTAAGTAAAAATCATAATTTAAATTTATTTCTCTTTCCTCATTCTGGATTATACATTTTCTTTATTTTCTATTTAATTAGAACCTCAGGAAGTTTGTCTTTTATTTATTTGCCTTCTAAAGTAATCAGGTTTTTGTTTTTATATTTTTTCTACTTGTTTTCATTTGCTGTTGTGCTGCTATATTCAGCTTTTATTTAACTAACTCCATATTTACAATTGATTTAATTTATTTAAACTATTTTAGTATTCTTTTCTAAATCCCTATGTATTTTGTTCCTTAATTTTAATAACATAAGCATGTTCTATTGGATTCACCATTTCTTGCATTCCTGGCTTACTCTGAATTACCATCTAGATGATATGTCATTTACCTCCTGATTTCTTTTCAATATCAAGGTTAACAAGATGTGTTTTAAATGTTTAAGTAGAATGGGTTAGATGGTCACCTAATTATTATTTAATTTTACTATGGCTATAAACTATATCCTACAAGTCTTTACATTCTAGAATTTAATGTTCTCTATACATATTTTACCCAGATATTTGAATAAAATTGTGAATAAACTGAAGAAGAGGTATTTTTTTTCCTTTCCAAAGTTATTGAGTTCTCCATTTTCCCCTCCTATCAATAAAGTAAAATGTTTAGATAATCTTCAGGGCACACTCTGACTCCTGGCTCCTTGCCCTGCTGCCTCCAGATAGGAGATCTCAGAATACTTTTGTTTCCCCTCTTCTCTTACCTCAGCTTCAACTGCTAGGTTTTGCTTATGTAAGTTTTAGCTTCTCTTAACACTCACAGCTTATGGTTTCAAGAATCTTTATTTGGATTCTTATTTAAGCTCTCTTCATTTCAACACTGCCCCAACTCCAACCCCCACACACATGCTCCTGCCCTATCTTGATGTCACTTGTATTTCCTGAAGTCTTTCTAAAGTGTTCAAGTCTGACAGTATAACTGGCAACTTCCTCCCTGAGATTCTGCAACCAGTTCACCTTTATTTTGCCATCAATATCAGTGGCATGATCACTAGCTGTCGAATTCCTAAGCTACAGCCTTTTTTATCTGTAGATAATACATTAGTGTCTTCTTGCTTCTGGTATCAAAAATAAGAAATCTGATATAAATATTTTCTTTTCTTTTCCTTTTTCTTCAGTATATCATCTCCATTTTATCTTTTCAGTTTAGTTTTTATTTTTTCAATTACCATAAGTAGTTGTCTTTCTCCTTTATTCAGTATGAGTTCAATAATTATAGGAAATGAGGCTACAAATTTGTGTTTTTTTCACTTAATTTTTTTCTAAAATTTCTAACATTTATATGTGATTTTATAGGCCACCACCTCCAAGTCTCTCTCTCCCCCTTCTCCCTCCTCATGATTTATTTATCTTTATAACTTTTGCTCTGTATTCTTAGATATTTCTAAAATTTTATGTCTCAGGTCACCAGTTCGACTCTCATTTAAATTCATTGATTGAGTATTTAGTTATGATGCTAAATTTTTTTAATCCCAGAAAGTTGAGTGGACTTGTGTATATGTGCATACACTCAAGTGTGTGTACCTTACACATAGATCTCCTTAAAGATAAGCTTTCAATTTTTATTTTATTTTACTTCTTAAAATATTGTGAACTCTGTTTCATGGGTAGCATATCTATTTAATTTGTATTAAACTTTTTTCTCTGACCACAAGATCCTATTTGTACTTGTTGGTTCTCTTTGCCATTCCTCCAGGGCTCTAGTCTGATTGCTGATGAATCCCAGTTATAAGCAAAGTCAAAAGTATGGGACACAGGCCTCCTCTGAAGCTCTGGGGGAATCCCCCTGTGCTCTGTGTTACAGGACCTTCACCTTCAGGGGGAAGAGAACACCACCCAAATCATACTCTGAAAGTGCCCTTCTGCTGGCCAGCAGGAGGAGGAAAACACATACAGTCAGTGTCTACGCTGATATCACTGATCCTCTAAGAATATGTTGGTGAATTATTGGGCAATCTTAATCAGTTTATCTTTAAGTATAAGAAGGTATTTAAAGAAATCTAGCAAATGTAAACATTATTACAGTACTATACTCTCATCCATGATATATATTAATAATATATTAGCTTAGCTGTTAATTCCAAATTTATCTCAGCTTATCTGGTTCAGAAGGCAGATTTTATATTCAATGATAAGCTTCCTCTACCTTTGATAACAAAACATTAAGTAATTACCTTCAGAAAAATTACACAAATACCTACATATACATATATATTCATGCGTTATGAGAAACTGATATAAAACAAAACAACGAAAACACCAAAAAACACCTGACTTTTTAAACAACTCTATTTGGCTGAAACTTAGATCTATTTTATTCATTTCCTCATTTCTTCCAGCATGGGTATGATTATTCTTAGATTCTATTCAAACACAGAAACATTGTGATACGGGACAGACTTTTCTAAACTCGAGAGATAACTCTTCCATGTGAAATATACTTCTCAATTTAACTTGATATTTCTTTCATTGGTGAAGATTATAGTATATATTTCTTTATTCTTATTAAAGTTACCTGAACATTTGACAATGTATTCATATCCTAAAAACTTTAAATGATTATTGCATATTACAGTACATAAATTTAACTAAACAAAGTTTCTTTCTTCTACATTTTGGTTGTTTTTATTTCTAATCATGAATTTTGGGACCTATATACTTTTATCTCTTCACTAGGTATATGAAAACACCTCCGGGATGAAGACAGAATCTGTCACAAAGTCTACAAACAAGTCAAGGTATTAAATTCAGAAAGCTACTGAGGCATTATTGAGTGGGGCACCTTTTCGAACTACATGCTTCATAATCCTTAGCTGTAATTCACCTTCTCTGTGATCACTCTGAATATGCTACAACATAATGCTTTCTGAAATTACATTTAAGAAAAAAATATGTCTTCAAAGTTGTCATTTTAAATTGTCCTATATTTTGGAGATACTTACTTCCTTACCAATACATGCTACTTCTCTCTAAAGCATTCATACTGAGTTAATTTCTTAATTTTATATTATAGTTCTCTAGAGTCCACACAAATGGGGAATACCTTTTGAGGTGAGGTGATATATACCAACTCAATCTTCTTTAAAGAAATAAGGAAAATTATAGATTTATTTCCTGATTTTAGATATTCTTAATAGTTTTTTTTTTTTCTTAAGAGAGAGGGACAGTGAAAGAGAGAGAATCAATTTTTATTTAGTTTTTCATGTGGCCTTCATTGCTCCAACACTTTGTTGTGTACATAGTGCTGGGGTTAGAAACTGCATCCTTGAGCATGTCAGGCAAGCACCATAATTGCCGAGCCATTGCTCCAGTTCCATTCTTGATACTTTCAAAAAATATTTTAAAGGGCAAAATATATATGTTTCAAAAGCATGGAACTATAAAGAAAGAAAATATCAATAAAGGTAACATTCCTGGTTGGTGTGGATTATTTATTAATCATATAACTGTAATAGATATGTAATTTAATTCCATGATGTCAAGAAAATATCTCCCTTTAATAAATATGGCAATATTTGCTATGATTTTCAATAAGTTAAATTATTATACAAATTTAATACTCAGTTTAATTTATATGGAAAATAAGATAAAAAAGTACAATATTATATAATTTACTTTTTCCTTTAGTTATTTCAATAATTGACTGAAAATATGCATTTAATCATAAATGCAATCTGTAATTACTGTGAAGTGAATTGTGTGAAAAACATCATAGAGGAGCTTTCCATATCACCTTTATCTTTCACAAATGAACCAAAATAATAAGTACAGCAGATAGTATGTGGGTTGCCATGGAGATATACTTGCATGCCAACGCATGTGTGCACAAACACAGACACATTCATACACAATGTCAGTGAAGAATATAAACTCACCAATCTTAAAAAAGACAAATACATCAAAATCCTACTTCTTGATATAAAATATTTGCAAGTTTGCAAGTAATAATGAAAAAAGATGAGATAACAGGAAATGCTTCCTTGAATATTTTTTAAAATAGCTATTAAACATAATTAAGAAAACAGGCAAAAGTGCAAAAAAAGGATTTTTAAAAAACACAACCTATGCTAAAATTTTAATAAACTTGATATTGCATATAATTTTAAGTATTGTGTTTTTACTTGTATACTGAACATTTTCTTATGACATCATTTGATCATCACAAATATTCATTCTCTCCTCTTATTCATTAAACTATAATTTAATCAACATGCAATATATTGTGGGTAGTATTTTAGGCACTGAGTTTTCAATAGGAAAGAAAAGAGAGAGACAGCAAGCAAGGAAGACAGATTTGCCCTTCTGAAGCTTTTATTCTACTGAAAGAAGCATTAAATAATAAATTACCTAATTAAATATTTACTTTGCTAACAATTACTTATGATTAAGATAAAAGCCCTGGGGAAAGAAGATACAGGATGCTATGAGAATGAGTAAAAGGCAGATACACATGCCAGTCTGTCGCATCAGGAGGTTCCCTGAGAAAGAGGGTGCATAAATTGGACTTGGTAGGATCTGTTGGGAGAGAATTCAAGGCAAAGACAGAAGTAGGCAGACTCTTGGAATGCACAGAAAATTGATGGGTTCCACGGAATGAACATGTCTGAAGCAAAGACATAAACAGAGAGGAACCTGCAGTGAAGCTCTTCAAGTAAGCAAAGCTTCGTGGAAGAAGGGGCTTGTAGCTTTGGGCAGTGGGAAGCTTTTGAAGGGGTTCAAGCAGTGTTGCATAAGCAGATTTGACTTTCTTTGAAAGTTGCTCCATCTGCAGTGCTGAGAATATTATGGAAACGGACAACAATGAATGGGTGAATATTAGTTAAATGATTTATAGGTGTTTAGGTTACTGGAGAGATGTCAATGGAAGTAAAAGTAATTTTATCTAAACATCTATATAAGAATTCATTTATTGGTGATATAATGAAACCATAAAATAAATTGCAAAGTTTGCAAAAACTTCTAATAGCTAGGTATGATGGCATGCTTGGAAGACTGGGACAGGAGGATGGCAAGTTTGAGGCCAACCTGAGCAATTTAGTAAGCTCTTGTCTCAAACTAAAGTATAAGAGTGCTCAGTGGCAGAGCACTTTCCTTAGCATAGGCAAGGACTTGGATCCAATTACCAGTACTACCAAAAAAAAAAAAAAGAATAAAATTTTACTGAGTTCATTATGCTGAGAAGATACCTCAAAGTTGATTTAATAATATAAAATTGCATCAATTAAATCTATAAACATTTTGTTGTTTGTTAGATTAACATGACCTAATGTAGTTTGATTTTAAGCATTGTAATGACCAATAATGAAAAGAGAAACTCTTTAAATAATAGGCAAATCCTAAGAGTCAAGAGATGTGAAATGGAACTAAATATACATAAGGTAAAAAAAATTTTTTTTGAGATGTCAAAGAAAGCCTCAGAAACTGAACTTAATATTGTATGGTTCTCAAATTTGAGATTTATAAAAAATCTGAATGAATCAGTAACTAACTGACAGTAGCCAGGAACAGGGATTAACACTTAAATACTCTGCTTATGCATTTATCAATTCCCACCAAAAAGGATGAAAATGCTAGATACTTTCTTTTTCAGCCGAGTAACAGGCACGTTATTCACATTCATGTCGTTAGATGTAATCAACTTAAACTTTGAATTAGGAGCTCTTGATGCAAAGAAACGGGACACAGAGGATCCATTCCTCAGGCATGTGGAGAGGTTCAGGGCAATAGCACTGAGCTTTCTGGTATGCAGGGGCAACTGTGCTAGGGACAGCATCCAGTATTGAATGTGAACAGCAGCAGGGCACACTGGGAAATTCAGGGTACATAGGCTGTAGAAGGAGCAGCTCTGACTTCACAGATTGTACAGAGACTGAAAGCTTCACTCCTGCAGGCTCGGCTTTAATTTTGCCACATTTTTATTATATCTTTCTGCAGTCTTACAGCAATTCCTTAAAATTAGATTTTACACATATATTTAGTTAGCTACTTAGTTATTTAGGTAGGTAGTTTAATTCAGTCAGATTTGAAGTCTGTTGCTTGTGTGTAATGGTTTATTGGATTAGCACTATTCAATAGGAGGTAGCTATAAATCCACTTTGTTCCCAATCCTACTGGTCCTTAAATCCTATATGATAAGCTACTGGATTAAAGTTTAGGCACATTTCATAGCTTTTCTAGTTCCCTATAGTTAGGCACAAGAACAGTCCCATTTCTGTAATTAAAATGTCCAGTACAATAATTAAAGTAAAAATACTTGTGAGCCCTATAATTTAGACTGTCCATTTCCTCCAGCTGTGTACTAGTTCAGACTTGATATCCTGAAGGTCTGAGGGGGGAAGGTTGGGAGTCAAGGGTTACTTAGTGTTTAAGTTTTGGATTTGTTTTTTCTTTTTTGCTGTAGCTACTTTGTTCTTTGATTTTTCCTGTCTCCTCTCACTAGTTGCAGCCCTTTCGGATTGTAGAAATGAGGTCTTAAGAAATGGAGCCTCGCTGTTTATAGAGGAGAAAATGTGCAGCTCTTGTGTGGAATTCTTGAAGTCCTCTCCTTTGCTTCCTTTCCTAGTCCCAATCCTAACTGCTTGTGTAGACTGAAGGAGGAGGGGTCGCTGATACTGATATAGGCGGTGCAGTCAACCCACTTTGCCAGAAGTGCTTGACAGTTTCTAAATTGTACAAAGTAGTATTCTGCCATCATTGCAACTTGACCCCTTGCATACAGAGTTCTGGGGCTCTTCTAAATGAATTCCTTCTCTTTCAGTAGCGAAAACAGAAATGTACATTTTTATGTTGCTTTTGTATAGTAAGAAGAAAACTTTCTGCTAAATATCAGATGATTCTATGGTTTTTCTATATCTTTGTAGGATCCTATGCATTTTCTGCTCTATATTTTGATTTTTTTCAGTTTTATAGGCAGCTCTATTTGCTATTTTGACCTTTAATTCAACGTACAAAATTCTGAAAAAATTCAATAGTTACATCTAACATGTATGTAGTAATTATCAATACAAAACCATGTAATTCAGGATATTTAATTTATAATTCTTTTTCTCAGAAGTACTTTGAATAACAATGGTTCTTTAGCATAAGACCCCCCAATAATGATGCCAGTTCTGTGGATGTTGGGTTCATGTGTGTCCTCTTGGAGTCCAAGAATGAAACCTAAGCAAGCAAAGCAAACAGAGTTTAAGAAAGAACAGAAAGAAAAGCCTTCTCCAGAAGGGAGTTTTGGAACTGAAAACTCGAAGAGAGGGTCTGGACCATCTTTCTTATAGTCTTCTAAGATTCTCCCCCTTTGGTTAATCATTGTCTTCCCTCCCCCATTTCTCCAAGCAGGGCTCAGAAGCTTTGGTTTTAGTCTTTTGTCCTGAGCCCTTGAGCACCTTTCTCAGCAGGGGAGCTACCTGTGTCTGGAACACCATTGTTGGTAGAGAGCTTTATTAGCATGGGGGTTATAACAGCAGATATTCTTTACCCTCTTAGAAAAAAAAATGACCATCAGCTAATTCCCGCTTTATCCACCAGCATCATTCTGCCTGCACTGACTGCCTACCTTTCTCTGTCTCAATAAGATGCAACCAATGGGAACCTTTATTTACACCCCTGAACTATGAACTATACAAAATGAAGAGACAGAACTTGGAATAAATGACTATTAAAATAAAAACGCAAAAACAAAATATTATGCACCACAACAAGAATCTCACCTGATGTGAGGAGAACACTGGACTCTCACTGCCGTCAGGCCTTGGCCTCCAGTACTGGCCTGATGGTACTGAGAAAAAACAATTTCATACCTCCCACTGATTACCAAATGCTCCTCATTCTAATTATTAATTTAAAGACGGGATCAACAGGGGCCCCACACAGGGAGACAAGACAATTTGTGTCAGATAGAATATATCAGGTATTTGGCTTAGTTTCCAGCAAAGGATTTTGCTCTCAGCTGCCATCCCCTGGTGGCCTGGGCTTTGTATGCATGATTATGTAACAATGATTCCCTCCCATATGCAAGACTATGAAGAACAAATTTTTTAAAAAAAGAATTTATACCTAAAAAGAAAGAAAGAAAATTGGGGAAAATTTGCAACTCTCTCCAATGCAGATCCTGACCAAATACCACTGGCCACTGGCATGCCCCTCTTAAGAGAATGCATTCACTTTTTGATTGTTTGTTTGTTTTACTGTGTTTAGGATTATCCTGCTAAATGCAAATGTAGATATTATGTTTGTTTGTTTTTCCACTCACTATTTTCTCTGAAGTTGATACCTGTTTTGAAAAGTAACTAGATAGAAGTGTTTCTCATTAAAATTGTATAAGAGATAGCTTAATTTACTGGTTACAAGAACCAAGTAATTACCAGGATGCTGTTCTGCTCTCTATTATGCTGCAATTTGAGGCAAGTTACTTAACTGTCTCTGCACCCATGTCGTTTTTTTTAAAGGCTCTGCTGCTGGAAGGACCTTTAAGCCAGTTGATGTGAAAAGCAGAAAGTACTTGCTGTCTGATGCAGAGGGAGAAAAGCAATGAAGATTGACCAGAAGGAAGTCAGCAGCTGTTAAGCAACAAGCAAAGTGACAGAGGCCAAAAGAAGCAGAAAAGAATCAATAATAGCAAAAAGGGAGGGACTTCAAATTACAGGTAGTACTTTGATTAAGTCATTCCTTCCTAGAATATCAGAGGGGCTAAACCATCTTCCAGAAGTATATGTAACACATCTGGGATTTACTAAAAATACTTGGAAACATCAATACTAGAAAAAGATCTGATTTCCTACTTAATAAGTGAGTGGTACATATGAACACAATGGAATTTTATTATAAATGAAATTATTTTATACATAGAATCAGGATCAACCTGAGAATTTCATAGACCATCCTGGGATTAATGGGTAGAGGCTGCCTTTGTGTGTAGTGTCCCAAGCACATAACTTACATTGTTATCACAGTGACATCTACCTTAGTGCCTATGTAAATTAGATACATGATTCAATTAGACTGCATTTTGCCATTTGTACATTGTTTTGGAATAAATATCTCTATTATTTCTCCATTTTCTACTAACTTCTTAAGTGCCAACATTTATCAAGTGCTGTGCATCTGTAACTGGCCTAGCATGGGATTAGGTATACATCTCTCCCATTTGAGTTTGCTCTTCATTTTATGGGATTTAGAACATTTTTTAAAAAACTTCAGCAACCTCCTGCTGTTTAAACAAGAGATAAATAGGTATCACAATCAAAATTAGAATTTAAGGAAGACTATCACAAATGTCACCAAAATTTGAACAGCTTGGGATGAACTCATGCAATCACTGTCTGATTTATTCAATTCCACCTTCTTCTATCTGCTGTGTGATTATGTGAGGACCTAACATTAAAACTTCTCAAAAAAACCTAAAAAACAGGCAGGGGGAGTGGAATGAGGGCCTGTATTTCCACTATTGAGAATGCAAAAAAAAAAAATCTAAGGATTATGACCATAAGATTCCAAATAATTCATTTTGGTCATATTTATTATTTCTATGGAACTGGAAGCTGTCAATCAAAATGATAAGGGACCAGTTACTCATGAAGTAGTTAAAGCATGCTACCACAGCTCCATACTGGTTTATAAACTAATTCCTAACTAGGAAGCCATAACAAGGTCAGCTACTGTGGAAACATCATGCAACAATAAAATATCTGAAACTTCTTACATTTCCAACACTGAATGACAGCATAAACATACATAGTAGGTAAGGACTTATTACCAGAAAATAGGGGATTCTTTTGGTCATTTCTTTCTTTCATTGTTTTGTTTTGTTATATTCAAGAAAAACAAATACATACACACACACACACACACACACACATACATACATACATACAAAGCTCTTCTTATTTGGAGAGGTCCCTTGTTAATACTTTGGATTAATGATCAGAGTTATGATTCTGCTTACAAAGGTAAGGTTCTATGATGAAACTATATACTCGTGTGTAAGACCTGTCTACAGCTATTTGAAAGAGGTCTACTATATCAAAGAAAAGTCTCATCAGAAAACCTAAACATCTTGGCTGCATTTAAATTTCCATCTAGTGTTCTATAACTTCTCTACTCCAAGTAATTTTCATTATTTCTTTATAATAATTTCAGTGAAATTTTATCAAGTTAGTATAAAACTTCAGATTTTTAAAAATTTATTATTTTCGATTGATATTAGCTATTATTTTTCTTTTGTTTGAGTACTTTTCCTCAAACTACTTGTCTTCTCAATAGAAAACTTATGAAAGATATTTGTTAAATTATTACTAAAAAGGGTTTCTTTTTTCTTTTTTCAGGACTGAGGACCGAACTCCGGGCCTTGCACATGCTAGGCAAGACTTCTGCCACTGAGCTAAATCCCCAACCCCTGCTAAAAAGGTTTCAAAACTAAAATATTACATAGTTTAGGATACAGAAAAATAAATATTCCATACTGAGTTTTAAAAAACATGATAAGCTAAATTTTATAGTCTGATATTATATTAAGCTATCAATCATGTTGAATTTTAAGGGACTGCCTCAAACTTAAATTAATTCACTTCAAATAATATTATGTATTAAATTTAAGAAGTTGGAATTTCACAGTAAAGGAATAAAATGCTATGTGGGTAATGGAAGAAATTCTGTCTTCAAGACACCAATTCAGAGAATCCCCCTTTGACTTGAGAACTGAGTCACCTAAGGTATTTCAATCTGTTAAACTTGAGCAACATTTAAGACCTGATATTAAAGGATGTACAAAAAATAACATAAACCTTAAACAATATTCTTATATTATAATATTATTTATAAAATTAGATGCCCTGATTTGGGTTTAGAGGTATTTAATGGAAATTTAATTAATTTATTTCATTTATTTAGTTGGTTTCTCCTGAGCATTAAGAAGTTTCATATGGAACCTAGGCAAAATTCCCCTTCTTAATGCATATGATAGGGTGACAGGAACCAAGTAAAAAATACTTTTCTTTATTTACATACTTCAACATGGACACGAAGAGCATATTGAAAACAAATTTACTTATGAGTTCAATAAGATGACCAAGATAATATTCATCAACTCTAATTTAACTAAGAAGTTATTTTTTCAGAATATTTACCTCCATTCTATCCTGTTAAAATATTTACAGATGCTTCTATAATTACAACCAAAATGCACCTACAATTTTGAAGTTATTACGTTGCCTTGACATATCAATAGATGCTTGTATAAAGATTCATATTTGTCA
Source organism: Aplodontia rufa (assembly GCA_004027875.1). NCBI lineage: Eukaryota > Metazoa > Chordata > Mammalia > Rodentia > Aplodontiidae > Aplodontia > Aplodontia rufa. Next base: position 29,616 of record PVKS010008510.1, on the reverse strand, counting down.
ATAATTCTTTCTAAATATCATTAACATGAAAGTAAATTGTCACTTAAATATGAACAAAAAGGTTTATTAGGGAATCATGAACTTAAAGATCTAATTAGGAAAACAAATACTAGCTTAAAAACTGAAGTACTATACATTTATTAATTACATAGTGAACGTTTTCTGACAGTTATAATAAAATAATAACAATTGAAATAGGATAAATTTTCTATAATCTATCAAGACTAACATTCTGTAGTGTTGTTTCTCAATATTAACTGGATGCTATCCTGATTAAAGAATTTTTCAATTATTTTCTCTAAAATATTACTAATTATAAATAAAATATTGAAATGAGAAAACTTATACAAAAAACAAAATTAATGTATTTTTACAGAAAAATCTCTTCTCCTTTTTTACATTTACAACATTCTGGTCAAGCCAAATCAAGGCAAATGATTTATTAAATAAATAACAAATGGTTGATAAAATAATACAGTTGACCCTGAATCACATGGGGACCAGAGGTATTGACCTCCACAGAGTCAAAAATCTATATATAACTTTTGATGCTTCCAACACATTACAAATAGTCTGCTATTAGCCAGAAGCATTATCACATATTTTGTATGATATATGTATTATATGCAGTAAAAACATGCAAGAACTACATGAGATCAATTTTTTCTGAGCTATGCAATTTCCTGGAGAGGAAAACTCCTCAGGAGTAGATGATTAGCAACTCAACTGCCTTGAAAGTGGATATTTTGGATATTTGCAACAGTTGAGCTCACCACAATAACATCCAGAGGTGGCTATGGAATTATCACAGTAGGACAGTATATACTATTATGCTAATTTTACAAAGTTATGATTGAATACTGTATCTTTCTGTACAGTATTAAATATTACATCTTTTCATTTCTTTGGACTTGGAATGAAAAATCTCACAGTCTGTGTGTGCAAGTTTTGACAAATTTTACATTTTATAATAGATGTGTGTCTATTTTATGGCAACAAATGATAAATTAGACCATGATCTACATATATATTTTGCAGCCATGAATACCTAAAATATAAAAACATGTATATTTCTAACATAAGCAGTATAAGACTCTTCCTGCCTGCTCCCTGCTGCCCCATCAAAAAACAAATAACCTGCCCATAAGTGGACCTGAGCGGTTCCAATTCAAACGCATGTGGTTCAGGGTCAACTGTACTTCAGCAAAACCAATTTAATCTGTCTACACTGTCAACCATAAAAATAAATACCAGTATCCATACATAAGCACAGAAATTCTGTCCAAACAAAAAGAAGCCCATGCCCTTTATTTCTAGTGGTTAGCACCTTTCTTTGGCTTCCAATCTTATTCTATGCTTTCATATACAGTAACAGATTGGTCCTTGGTTTACATTTCTAAATTCTTTTTAACCAGAAGTCAATTTTAAAAGAGGAAAAATGAAATCTGCATAACAAACGTTACTTGAAAATATTCACAGGGAAATTATTATAAACCATAAAAAACTAAATTATTTGTTATCATTTATCAGAGCCTATTACATTTACATGCCAGACACTTTGTAGGCATTTTATAATCCCTCCAGTTTTTACAAGAGTACCTTGAACTAGGACTACCATCTCCACTTTACAGGTAATAAACTATGAATCTATAGGTTCTGAGATGCTGAGGGACTTTACTAATGGCACAACAAAGATTCAAGAGCATATCTATTGAACCTCAAACCTCTTTCTTCAAGAATTCAAAATTTTGTATATGGGAAAATATAAAACTTCATTTGAACTACAATGCATTACTGTGAATAATACAATAACATAACAAATGATCAAACATGAGAAGTTTCCCACAAAAAGATTTGATCAAAGAGGTGGAGTGGTGGCTCAGCAGTATTGTGTTTGACTGGCTTGCATGAGGAACTGGGTTCAAATCCCAGCACAACATACACAACTGTCAGAGCATTGAAAAACAGATAAAAAACTAAATGAAGTTCATTCTCTTTCTCTTTTTTCTCCCTCTTTTCTTCTTTAAAAAAAAAAGTTTGACTAGATCATATAAGAAGCACATTTCTACGGACTATTTTATCCTTCTAGATGAAAAGTGACAATCCTAAGGGTAACTAACCTGGTTTAAATAGTTAAATGTATGAAAGGAAGATATGATTACTATTAACTGTGATGAACTTAAAATTGGTTTTGTGATTCATTGAGCATATGAACATATATTTAAATTAAAATATCAAAAGATACAATGTCTGATACCTTATATATTGACTTAATAATGCAATTTAATTAAAATATATATGAAAATCTAAATTAATATACTTCTCATAAATCAATGGCTTATGATCCTTTGCCTGAACAATTAAGGTAGTTTTTTTAAATCATAATTTTAAAGAATTTCTCATTTCATGAGAAATATGGTTTTAATACTCTAGAAAATTAATTTCTCAAGAAATGTTTTTGTGGAAAAATTCAGTATATGACATAAACAGTGAGAAAACCCTAAGTATGAAGATAGAAAGTTTTTTTACTTTAATAATACTAAGGCCCAAAACATTATGAATACATTATGAATTCTTTTACTATATACCATAGAAAAAAATTAATAATTGATATCAAATGACATCACATTGCTTCTATTGTGAAGTAATTGGAGAAATCTTTGGTTTTAAGTAGAAGAAAAATTAAGTGATTATCCTATATTCTTGGCCTGAGGCAAAGGCAACTTATATAAAAAGTATAACTACATTTTTTAGAATTCTCATCCATCTTTCTTTATTGACAAATAGTATAAATCACTGTAATTTTTATTGTTCAAAAGGAGATAATTTTTAAGGGACAATATCCATTTCAGATAGTTGCTATTAGTCATTTGAGAAGATATTCTACTTCAGAAATTTCATGTCAATTTTGATAAACATGTACATAATTTTTAAACCTGCTTTACTAATTCTGCATTTGTGAACTGTTTAGGAACAAAGGTTAATAAAAATGCTTAGCCATTAACTACTAATACACATAATAATATTCCATCTTAATCAATTCTGCTCCATGACTAATAATGTCATAAAGAAGTATTTCCTTGGAATGCATCCCAGCAATACACTGTTTATTGTACCCACATTGGAGATGGGAGACAGTGTTGTGAATTTTATATTCCAAAAACATAGTCTAGGACAGCTCCGTTTTGATTGGAATAAAATTTTCAAACAGCATTAAGAGGTATTAAAATTAATTACAAAACCACCATGGCATTTAAAACTAAAGGACATGATGCTGTCATTTTCTGCTTTAGTATAGAAAATGCACATTTGACAATCCATTGTTTTCCCAAGCCTTCCCCAGAGCAACTGTTTTGCTTCATAATTGAAGAGACTTCAAAAGCATCTCCACTTGGTCCAGAGCCACCAGACTGACATCAACATTTTTTCACCACTCATAATAGATACTTAAAACTGTGACTATGACAGTAACCTTTGATTACATTATCTTTTATTCATTTCTAACTGTAGAATCTAAGTGATAGAAAAATACGTTCTTCCCAGTCTATCTTCGAAGAAAACTTACAAAATGGATTGTTCACTCAATTTAATCTGTAAAAGGTTTTATATTGATAATTTATGTACCAGTCATTGATCTAGATGCAAGAACACAAAAATAACTAAGAAAATTTCTTCCTTAAAACAGTTCACAGTACAGTGAAGCAGAAAAGACAGAAAATGACCATCTCGTATGAGGTGCTATAGGAACTATTGGAGACTACTGTAGTATGTGATTAGCTACACAACCTATGCAAACTCACATGAAGACCCAGGCAGAAACAGCGATGAATTCTGCTTGAAGAGAGAATATAAAGAAAACAACCTAGTTGAGTTTAGAGAACTGAAAAGACACTAACCTGTTCCAGGAAGAGGAAACAGCAAATACTTAGAGGCATAAGAAAAAAATTGTATATTTCGGGAAAAGCCGGGTGTCTAAAATTATCAGAGTAACAGAATAGGCGTGCTTGTATAACAAACAATGAAGATCCACCAGGTACTTTGGGTAGATGATGAGAACAGGTCTCCTTATTAGAATGTTAGCTTGCTTACAAGAACAATCAGAGCAAAAGCTACCTGAAGATTTGCAGGACTACAGAGAAAACATTGTGACCAAGGTACAGTGACTCTCTATAGAAAATGTAGATATTAAAAATTATAAGTAATTAATCATTATGGTTGTACAAAGTTATATGGGAAGCCAAACCAGGAGGAGTCATAAGGTTTTAATATTGAATGAAAATGCAGTATTTCCATTTATGGTTTCTGCTTTTGATAGAAACCTTACTTAAAATTTTTACTATATTTCTTCTATTTCCAACTGCACCTCATGGTTCTTTTCACTGTAGCATAATAATAACTAAGATCAAAATATCCCCATTTCACTTTCATAACCTTTTCATTCTTTTATTTAAAGGCAGTGAAAGGGAAAGTTGAGAGAGAAAGAGTGAATCTATTTAGATTTTCATCTGATTTTTGTTGCTCCAACACCTAGTTTTGTATGTGGTGCTGAGGTTTGACCCTGGTCCTCATGCATGCCAGGCAAGTGCAAAACCACTGAGCTACTACTGCTCCAGACCCTAACATTTTCTTTTTTAAAATTTTGTTTATCATTCTAAATAAACTACTGTATATTTGTGAAGAACTGCCATATCCATGCCTTTCAAACACATAAACCATATTCATAAAACACATTTAAAAAATTTGAGCTGTATATACATATTATTAAAAAATTGGACTTTTTCCACAAAATCATATTTTAGTATATATTCCCCTGGCTCTTATAAGATATTTAATTGTTAAGTATACACACAAACATCACATAGAAGCACCGAAGCGCAGCTGTTGTAGGCTCATGCTTAGAGTGGCAGGTGAAAATTTTTAAACTAAGAATTATGAGAAAGATTTGAATGATCAAATTTATATTTCAAACTTAGTAATTCCCATCTGGACTAGTTATGAGATATTCTGGACTAATTACTTACAAATCACTAAGTTAGTTATTTTAGAACAAAGGTATTGAATTATTCTATCTTTATTATATCTTAAACAGAAGTGAATATTTTAAAATAATTTAATTTTTATATTTTCTTAATTTGGCAATATTTTCTTACTGATTCTTTTGGTACTAACAGACATCCTTTCTTAGTTAATTTACTGTGTTCTAATGAACTACTCCTTTTTGTTCATTATCTCATTATCTTATTTTATTCTTTACTCCTTTAACTTAGTTCAATTTGCTTTTGACCTAATCATGAATATATTGTGATCCTTGACTTATGAGTTTTACTGTTTACCACTTCTTACTTCAGATTCACAGATTACAGCTCATTTTAGGTGGGATATAATTTAAATTTTCTTTTCAATGTTTTAATTTTTTGTCATATTAAGCAAATGCATATCATTTCCCTTTCCCTCTCATTTTTCTCTCCTTTTCTTAATTTCATACTTGGCTCAAAAAAAAAAATCACTCTTCTTTCAAGTCATGATATGTCACGAATTACTGAGGGTGAAATAAAAATTAGAAGGACTAAATACTAGACTGACTTCTTCTATTAAATAATTGTGCAACATTGGAAAATGTATTTAGCTTATCTCTTTTAAATTCATTCATATTTGTGTGAAAAACTGAAACTAAATGATGCCTTAGTTCTCTTATATGAGCCTCTAATGGTCTGCATATATTTTTTGGTGAATTAATTAGTTACTATATCATTCATTATTCATTAAAAACTCTATTGAACAGCACCTTAATCTATGCCCAAAATTGTTCCAGGCATTAAAATTTTGATTCTTTGTGTCTGAGATATAAGGAGAGTTCTTGGCTTTCTATATACAGTTTTCTTAAGCAGTTGATTTTTATTTCTATTAAGACAGTTTTACATGTTTCTTGAAGCTCAAACATGATTTTCCAATGTTATTTTTACTTGTGTTTTGCTTTTGTTACAGCCAAATATTCAGCTTGTTCTTCATAGCTTCTGGTATTTTCAGAAAAGTCAAAATAAAGTTGTTCCCCATCCCCCCAAAAAAGACAGTTTTAATATTACAGTGTATTAGAATTTTCAACTAATTTTGGATTTATGTTCATTATAGACTGAATTAAGACCCCCCCAAACATTCCCAATTTCATATGTTGATGTCCTAATCTCAATGTGATTTTCTTTAGAGACTGAGCCTCTAAGGAGATAATTAAGGTGAAATAAGAACATAAGCATGGGGATTTAATCCAATAGGACTGCTGTCCTTGTGGGAAGAGGAAGAGATACCAGAAGAACATGAACACAGGGGAGGACACAGTGAGAAGGTGGCCTTGCAGGCTATGGAAACCAACACTGTGGGCTCCTCTGCCTTGGATTTGAACTTTTATAACTGTGAAATGATACATTCCTGCTGTTCAAGTCACTCAGACAGTGGCATTCTTATGGTGGCCTAAGTGCACTAAGATAGTACCAAAGATTCATATTTTAATGTAAGATTAAGAGAATGCCTTTAATCATTATTGATGTTTCCAGTAAGTTGAAAATGACAATAACGCATTCTAAAACTGTAACACAAAACAGACATTTCTCTAACCTAGTGAAATTTATATAGAAATCTGTACTTTTCAAACAAATTAAAATGATTTTTTTGGATATTTTGGTGAGCTGTCTTTAATTCCAATTAATATTTAAATGTGGCCAAGTATTTTTCATGTATGCTCTCAGTCTTCAGTATCTTAATTCAATTTATTTCATGACTTCAACTTTAATCTAAGTGGTGATAATATTTTATTCTTTATCGTAAGCTGACACAGTTCCTAAACTGAAATCCAGTACAACAAAATGTGTGCTGGACACATATATTTGGTTGCTATTTCAACATTTATATCTATATATGTGCAGAATTGGAATCCTTTTCTTTCTCCTCACGTGGCTCATATTTATGTGTTTATTTTTCCAGAGAAAGATACCGTTATCTATCTAATCCATTCTGTTAGGACACTGTCATACTTGATTCATTCCTCTTCAGCTGCTGAACCTAATAAATTACTAAGCCTGGCACAATGTACAACCTAAGTATCTCTCAAATTTTATCAACTGCTACTGCATCTACCAAAATTAGGCACCATCACCTCTAACTATTTTTCAAGTATCCTCCAGTTTTACTCCAAGTGCCCTTACATCTATTCTTCACCATATAACTACAGAGCACTTTACATATTTCAATTCTGACACTAACTGCAATAGCCATCTACCACCAAAGAATAATGTTCATCCATTTTAATGAACCTTATAAGATAGTTCGTAATCTCTCAGATTATCTCTGACTCCCTCCCTTATTCTTACTACTGTTTATTTTAGATGTACTCAAGTTTTTCTGAAATAATTCTAGTGTCTTAAATGGGCAATGTCAATAATACACTCAACATGCTAATAATAATTATAACATACTTCTTGATTGCTTACTTTGGGATAGGAAATTCATGAAACACACTTGTACATAACAATTACAATTTTCCCAAACACAATTTTCATATAGAGAATACTAACATTGTAATTTATACAAGTTTTGGAACTAAAATTAATTCTTAAACATAGCACAGCACCAAATTCCAGTTCAAATCTTCCTGACACCAAAATGTATGAACTATGCACAGGCATTTTCCTGCCTTATATTCTTTCCTCTACTTGGAAATCTCCATCCTCCTTTTGGCATCCTGAACTCTTAATTGGCAATTAAGGTTTCAACTTAGACAGCAATTTCATGAATAAGACTTCCATGGTGATCTCCCCTCACAAGAAGTAATAGCTTACATGATTTGGGAAAAAAAGACTCTATACTTAGAATGTGTTCATTTTATACACATCTTGTATAATAAATTCTGAATTACATATGTAATTATACATGTGTATTTTTGTGTGTACGAATATAGGACAGAATAATTAATTCCTAAGTTTTAGAATTGCTTACTATTGAATTTCACCCAGTTTTAACATTGTTTATCTTGTTGATTTATATTCTTTGGCTTCAATATTCCTTAATTAAAATATATTAGTGATCAATATTTCCTTGAAAGCTAGTCAAAAAGTCTTTATTTATACATAATTGCTTTGTAGATAATAGTAGAGAAAAACAATCAACCAGCTGCACATTAGACTGCTATTGGGATATTTTAGAATATTTTTTGTTCATGCAGTTAATTAGAAATCAACTCATATAATGACAAATTTTACAAATTGATACTGGTATAAATTTGAGTTACTTTACTAAATAGCCATGTGGTCCAGATGTGTTTCTATATTATCTCTTTTTCACTCTCCAAAGATATTGTAATATTTCCTAATATATAAGACTAGCAAAATTTGCATTTTCAAAGGATATTTGTCTAATTAACATTAATCCGAGCTATGTGGAATAAATACTGTTCTGTGATGTTATCTGCAACTTGAAAAAAAAACACTAGTTAAACAAAAGAAATATTTTACAAAAATTATAACATGATATTCTCTAATAACATACTGAAAATTAATGTAAATTAAATTACAAGAAGCATACATAAAATATAAGGTTTTGAATAAAAAATGAGTAAGTAAAAGGTAAATATTAACCAGAATAATATTATTGAAACATTATGAAAAATACTAAGATTATCCCTATGGTTTGGGTAATATTAACATTACCATTTTATAGATCATGAAGCTTAACAGGAAGGTTAAAAATTTGCCTATAAGCGCACATTATTATATGATAATAACACATATGCTATTTATTTAAACATATGTACACTGTATTGAAATTAATTCAAGAGGAAATAGAAAGCTAAACTTTTAATGAAATTAAACAAGAATCAAAACACTAACAAGAAGCATCTGATAAGAACATTTTACAGTGAATGTTTACTACATTATTGGGAGAGTGAAGTCTTCTATAGATAACAAAATATCTTAGAACACGAAAGAGACAGGCAGTCCCTAGCCACCAGTTTGTTTCATGTAGCTCGTAAAGTCTTAACAGAACAGGTTAAAGAGAAATTTTAGCTAATCTCATTGACAAAATTATATCATTTCTAAAAAAATTTAAAAAGCATACAATTTCAGCAAGATAAACCCAATAATGCATTCTCTTAAACTATCATTCCTGATTATCTTTTTCATAGAAATAAAAAAATAATGTTTGAAATTCTCAACTATAATTAGCAGCATTAAGAGAAAGATAACACAGATGATAAAAAGCACTCAATAAAATTCAATGCTTATTTATGAATAGGAGAAAAGAAAATTTTCTAAAATAGAAATATAGGATAACTTTGTTAACATGATGGAAAATATCTACTTTTTGGAAATACACAGCTGTTGAAACACTCACTCTATGGAGAAATATCAAAAGCTTTCAGACAATATTTTGTTATACTTTTAAGACCCAATGTACCACATGAAAATATGTGACAGTCACTGGAATGGAAGAAATTAATGTAATATGGTATCATTTGCAGAATGAAAAGAAAAATTATCTTCAGGGTTATTTTAGAAATATGTTCATTAAAGTTGGAATATATAAGCTTAAGATATAAAAATAAGCAATATATGTATATATTACCAATATCCATTTAGGAACAAAAAGAATAAAACTCTCATTTGTAAGTACAACAGAATTCATAAGTAATATAGGAACAAATTAAACAAAATAAATTTAAAATTATTAAGAAGAAAAGAGTATTTCATTGAAGTTTCTAAGAAAAGACCTAAATAATTAAAAATAAATATATGATCATGAAAGTAATATTAACTATTGTGAAGAAGAATCTCCCACTCTACATGAATTTATAATGATATAGTGCCTAAAAGGGGCTGGATTGGTGGCTCAGTGGTTGGAGTGCTTGCCTGGCATGTAGGGTTCAAAACGGGGTTCAAACCCCAGTACCATATACACTACTATAATGCATCAATAAAAAAATGTGTTGGTTGGGGGAAAACAACGGAATAGCATGGAGTAAAGAATCTTCTGAGCAGCTAATTCACAGACTGAGAAAATATTTTATCAAATTATAAGAAGAATATTTTCAATTTATAAATTGAAAGTTATAAAGATAAATGCCACAGGCTGAGAGAAATATTTGTAATGCATATAAAATTATTATATCAAGATAATATTAGGCATTTCTTTAAATAAACAAATAAATCACATATTCTTAAGAAAAATTTGGAAATGGTATGGATGACAATTTACAGAAAAAAGAGGTCTGAATTCTAACAAGTATGCAAAAGGAACTTGTCCCTACTATTGTTTAAAAATATCAAATAGAAATTATAAGATAGCATTTTATACTTTTGATCACATATAATTTGCAATAATTTTGAAGGGCCAAACTTCACAGGTTTCATAATACCAAAGTGTTGACAAAGACATGATGAACAAAAGCTGATAAACTTCTCGTTGGCGTGACATTTGATACCTCCATGTTGAAGAGAATTTGGTAATATTGAATAAAGTTGAAGATGTTCTCTGTGACCAAGTAATTCCACATCGAGTTATATGACATTGAGAAAATATAAATGTGTGCATGTATATTTAATTATTTCCATGAAAAAAGAATAAAATTTAGTATCACTACTAATACAGTAGACTACTATAGTGCAATTACAATGAATGAACTAAATCTTCATGTATTAATTAGGATATGGAATTTAAAATAAACAGACTTTCAAAAGGACACAATTTTATAATATTGCTATAAATATTGAAATGCAATGATACTGTACACAAATTTTTGATACAATCATGTAACCCATGAAGCAAAACATGGATAAAGAATTTTTTTCTTATTGATGTTTTACCAAATAAGTTTTGATGTTGTTCAGTGTGATTATAAGTTACAATTATAAATTAAAAGATTTATTCTATCATTGCTGCATATTATAACTCCATAGATAAAATTATTAGATATTCAGTGTAGCTGAAGCACAGATTATAACAGTACCATGACTATTTTCATTGAAAGCATTAAATTATTTTCAAATAATCATAGATGTACACATATGACTTCTAACTAAAATAAAAGCTAACATTTGTGGGATGCTTACTATACATGGCTTGTCTTATAACTGTCATTGGGACATCTAGCCACTAAATCCTGCTCCAATTATTCAACATTTGTAAATCATCCAATGGATACCAATCCTCTCTAAAGAAGTATGTCTGCTGGAATCCTTCAAATTTCTGGGATTATAACGTATTCTTGATTATCATTATTACTACCTTCTTTTGTTAATTTGTTCTCTTGTCTTGTTATGAGTTTATAATCATTTGTTTTATTTTATTCTGAATGTAGCTCTGTTTCTATGATGAGTCTGGGCCATTATTCCCACTTATTTCTGCTGCCAATAATGAAGAGTTAGAAAGATGCTATTTACACATGTTATTATTTTAAATGTAAATAGTTAGCCACAGCTGCTGCAATTTTCTCACTTGTAAAACAGAGGAATGAAGTATGGATACAAGGGCACAAACACATCTATCAATTCTATAGGCATTCAGAATAAATATGAAAGAAAACATTGCAAGGAAAAATGTGCTTCCAGGATACTAATAATAAAGAATAATTTGCTTCCATCCTTTAAATTTGAGGAACCTATACAAATCCTAGAAATGTTCAACACATACAATGAAGACAACCATAAACTAGTCAAGGAATTAACAATTAAAATGATTATAGTTGAATGTGATTTTGCAGAAATGTTCTATTTAAATTACCCTATAAACAATTGGCAAATTAAAGCACAAGCAAGTATATTACATAATTTCTTTAGTTTTAAAAAAGTTTTTCATGAGAAATTTTAAAAAGTAAATTAGAATTTTATTGAACCACTTAAAAATAAACTTAGTGAAAATATATATTAAAAATATTTCCCAATTTAATGTTTGGGAGATGAATGCATTTTAATATGTGATTAAATCATTCACTTTCACATACTCAGCCAATCTTATGAATATACCATAATTTATATATAAATTTTGATATTAATATATATGCTGAATCTTTTTTTCCACAATGTTAATTGGTATACTATAGATGTACACAGTGGTGGAATTCATCGTTATATATTCATATATGTACAAAATATGAAAATATATTTTGTTCGGTATCATTTCCTAGTACTTCCTTTTCTCTCACTTCCCCCTCCCCCTGATAGCTTTATTGTATTCTATTGTTATTCCTGTGATTTCCCTGAGATCCCCATAACTTTTTTCCTTTTTTTCCCTACCTTCCACAAATGGAGAAATCATATGATCCTTGACCTTTTAATGTTGGCTCATCGTGCTTAACGTAATGTGTCTCAAGTTCCATAATTTGATTTCTTCCTTTCTCATTTTTACCCCTTTTATTTCTTTCTCTTGCCTAATTGCTCTGGCTAGAAATTTTAGTTCTATATTAGATATGAGTAATTAGAGTGGACTTACTTGTCTTCTCCCAAATTTCACAGGAAATTCTTTCAGTTTCCTTCCATTTACTATAAAGTTGGCCTGGGGTTTTTCATATATAACTTGTATGATTTTAAGGTAGGTTTTTTCTATCCCTAGTTTCTTCCATGTTTTTATATGAATGGATGCTGAATTTTTTCAAAGTTCTAATCTGCATCTATTGAAATGACTAAGTAATTTTTGTCCTTAATTCTATCCATGTGATGAATTATGGATTTGTGTATTTTAAACCATACTTCCATTCCTGGAATAAAACCAAGTTGGTCATAATGTATTATCTTCTCACTATGTTTTTGAATATGGTTTGCTAATATTTTATTAAGAATTTTTACACATAAATTCATCAGGAATATGTGTTTATAGTTTCCTATAATCTTATATGGCTTTGTTATGAGGCTGATACTGGCTCTATAGAATGAATTTGGAAGTGTTTCATCCTTTATCATGGAATAATCTGGGTAACATTAGCATTGCTGCTTTAAAGTTCTTGTAGAATTCAGCTGAGAATTCATCTGATTGTTGAAGAATTTTTCTTATAAAATCTAACTCATTGGTATTTAGTGGTCTGCTATTTTTTCTTGATTCAATTATAACAGGTCATATATGTCTTGAAATGCATCCATTTCTTCTAGATTTACTAATTTATTAGAGTATGTTTTCAAAGGATTCCCTAATGAGCCTCTGAATTTCTGTGCTGTTTGTGGTGATTTCTCCTTTTTCACCTCTAATTTTATTAATATGGACATTATGTCCATTTTGTTTGGTTAGTATGTCTAAGAATCAATCTTCTTTATCTTTTCAAAGAACAAACTATTAATTTCATTGACAATTTGTACTTTTTTAGTCTCAATTTCATTGATTTTGGCTCTCATCTTAATTATTTACTTCTGTTTACTTGTTTTGGAATTGTTTTGTTCTTCTTTTTGAAGGACCTTGAGATGTATCATTAGATTGTTTATTTGGCATCTTTCTAATTTTTTTAATAGCTATAAACTTTCATCTTAGATCTGCCTTCAGTTTTTCAGAAGTTCTGTTATATCACTATTCTTAGCTGAGCCTAAGAACTTTTAAATTTCCCCCTTGATTTCTCTATTACACATTATTAAAAAGTATATTGTTCAATCACCATATGCTGATATAGTTTTGTAGGGTTTTTCAGTGTTTATTTCAAATTTCATTCTAGTATGATCTATAAGATGCAAGAAATTATATCAATTGTTTTGTGCTAAGGGTTCCTTTGTGGACTAAAATATGGTCTGTTTTAGAGAAGGTTCCATGAGTCACTGAGAAGAAAGTTTGTTCAGATGTTATTAGAAAAAATAATCTAGGAACTTATGTTAAGTCCATTTCATTTATAAAATTTTCATATCCAAACAGTCTTTACTGAGTTCAGATCTGGAGATCTTCTCTATTGGTCAGAGAAGTGTTTTAAAACCAATCAATATTATTTTACTAAAGTCTGTCCGAGGCTTTACATTAAGTAGAGTCTCTTTTATGCAATTTAGTTAAACCCATATGTTGGGCATAAATATTTACCATTTTTATATCTTCTTTTTGAAATGTTTCCTTTATTAGTATGAAGTGACCTTCTTTGTCTCGTCTCATTAATTTTGAAGTCAGCTTTGTCCAATATGAGAGTAGCTACTCCTGTTTGTTTGCAGGCTCCATTTGCATGTCATATCAATTTCCATCCTTTCACTTTTGATTTGGTCCTGTTTCTCATTTGCTTAGCTACTCTTCAAATGAAAATTTCGTTTTTGAGTTTGAGTTCTGATTTGCTTATTTATTTATTTATTTATTTATTTATGTATTTTCATTCTTATGTGTGGAGTATTTCTGTAAATAGTTTCTATAGTGCCAGCTTAGTTGTCATAATACTTTTAGTTTCTGCTTATCTTGGAAAGATTTTAATCCACTTAGTTTTTGAAAGGTAATTTTGCTGGATATAGCAATCTTGATTGACAATTATTTTTCTCTCAGCACTTGGAACACCATTCTAAGCCCTCCTTGCTTCTACAGTTTATACAATGAAATTGAAAGTAATTCTGACTGGCTTGCCTCTAGATATTCCCTGAAGTTTTTCTCTTAAGGCTTTTAAAATTCATTCATTTTTCTGTAGGTTAGGCATTTTAATTATAATGTGGTGATATTCTTTTTTGATCTTGTCTATTTTGGGTTCTGAATGCCTATTGAATCTGGATGCCTACCTCATTCTCAAGGTTTGAAAATTTTCTGTTATTATTTTCCTGAAGTGGTTATACATTAGCCTGTATCTCACAATTCCAATGTTTCTTAAATTTGGTCTCAATGTTATTCCAGAATTCTTATATATTCCAATCATGTTTACTTATTTTCTTTTCTTTAATATTGTCTGAATATTTAAGGCTGGTTACTTTGTCTTCCAGTTCTGAAATTCTGTCTTCAGATGGTCTAATCTGTTACGGACACTTTCAAATAAACACTTTATTTGATTTATTATTTCTTTCATTTTCAAGATTTGTTTCACTCTTTTTCAGTATCTCTATCTTCTTATTGAAATTCTCCTTCATATACTGTACTGACTTTCTTAATCCATTCAGTTATTTTCTGTATTCTCTTGAAATTCATTGATCATTTTTATCATCATTCTTTTGAATTCTTTATCTGATATTTCATCTATTTAATACTCTTGTGGTCAGTTACTGGTGAATTATGAACTTCAGGAGTAACTTCAGGAGGCATCATGTTATGTGTTCATCCATTGTGTTGTATTCATCCATTAGGATAGATTTTTCTTCCACTCATTTATATATGGGCCTTTCAGTTGCACAGTATTCACTTGATAGATTCCTAGAGTGTTCTAGATTGGGATTCCCACTTAGGTGCGGCATCCACAGCCTTTGTGTTAATTCTGTTTTTGCTGTAGCAGTAGATGTCCATGAATGGAAGCTGAGGACATACGTACTCCTAGCTATTTCTGCTTGGGGTCTGGTTGTTAGTTTGGGTTTTTGTCTCTTCTATTATTTATATTAAAGAATAGTTAAAGTTTGGCTGTCATTATTTTGTGTGTGTAGCAAAGTACATTGTAGTCTGATTGAATTTAGTTCAGCAGCAGGGTCTCTACCCTGTGAATATGTAGAGTCCCTGTAGTTTCCAGTAACTCACAAAATGAAGAAAGCAAATATCAACAACTGGTGCAAATAGTATACAGCATTCAAATAAATACCTGGTTCCTAGTATGACATCTATAATGCTAATTGCCTGAAAAATGAGAATGGTGTGTCAACAGTGGTTTACCAAAAGCAACAGATAACCATGAACTAGATCTGATATTACAGCAAAGAGAAGGTTCAATCCACAGCAGTTACAATTGCATAACATGAATGATTGGGCAGGAGTTATAAAACTAATCAGTTCTGAAAGATCTAAAAGTCATTAAGAGAAAAGAAAATTTGATAGGAAGATAGAGATGAGATTACAATGTCCAAAATATGAACAGAGAGAATGGAGAAAACATGTGGTACATGAGGGTTATAAGGCAAGGGGAGAACAATGGGGAAACATATTAAAGTGGACAAAGAGAGAACAAAAGAATTTAGTTGTTAGCAGAAAAAGAGGAGAGAAAGATAAACAAACAAAACAACAAAAAGTTAAACCAAAATAAACAAACCAAAAACCTTAACCCTGAAAGACAAGGAAAAATAACTACATTTAAAAAATTCTACCAAAAAAAAAAAAGAAAGAAAGAAATACGTATGTGTATGTTTGTCCATGAACCAATTAGCACTAAAACAAAACAAGACCACAAAAAAGATTCTTAATGAAAAATGAAAGAATCATCTCCACTGAAGTGGTCAAAACAATCAGAATGGGATGGTCACTGCCTAAACCCAGTTGTCCTTGTTTCCATTTCTTCTTGGGCTGTGTAGAGAGAGAGGAGGTGGGGGGGTGGGAGAGGCAGCACAAGCTAGCCTGTTGTTAACCCCTTCCTATTTTTGTGTTGCTCACTGAGTTGGAACTTGGAGTTACCTAAACTGGAGCTGATTGAAATAAACTCTCAATTTCTCTTCTCACCAATATAAAGTACGATAGAATGGGAAATACTGTCAATTGGAGTTTTGTCTACATAGACTAGATCAATGTACTTCCAAGGTGGGTTGCTGCAGAGTTCTATGAAGGGAGTTCTGGAGGCTTGAATTTAGGTCTAATCAGGCTTTCGGGTCTTCATAGGGTGGTGTCTGCTCTGGAAAGATTAGATCAACATACCCCAAGAGCTTGGCAGAGTATAGATCTCAGAAGTCTCCTAAGAATTCTACTTATGGGTCAGGGGAACCAATGCTCCACACACTCAGATGCCCAAGAATATTGCCTCCCCAGGCGTAGATCCTGAATATATTCACACCCATCTGGTCAGACTCCCAACCCACTTCAGCTGGTCACATGAGCCACCAGATTCCAAGGACAAGTAGACTTGGGCCCCACTTCTTTTTTCACATCTGGGAATAGTTTTCTCTGTGCCTCTTTTACTTGCGTTCTGCTATGTGCACCCAAAACCACATGGTAGATATTTACCTGGACAGCATGACAAAGTTGGCTATGACCTCCCAGGTTCCAAAACAGCAAGCTGCAGTGTAGCCACCTCAAGATGGCTCCTGCCTCAACTCTTCACTTTCTAGCTTAGAAATACAGAGCACTTTTCAAACACCAGTTTGTGGTGCAGCCTCTGAATCAGCTAATCTCAGGTTGCTTTTCGGATCTCAGGTCTTTCCATATTATATCTGTCTACTGTGTTTCTCTCTGTGCCATCCTTCTCCTCTGTGGTGAGCCAGCCCTGCTGAGAATGCCACAACTGGCTTGGCTACAATGTACTCTTTCTTCTGTATTCAATGCACCTGAATTTTTGAGCATCTAAGACACTTTAATTGTCCAATATTAAATATCAATGAAATCCCTCTTTCACCCTCTGCTTAAATCCCAAGGCTTGGACGACCTAAGAATTCATTCTTACTCTATCCATCATCTTGAATTCCCCTGATTCTTTTTTTTTAATGTAATTTTTCTTATGTTATAAATGCAGCTATTTCCAATAATCTTTAACATATATTCTTGAGAGCACAAGGAAAAAAGGTACCATTAAAAGGAGTTTCAAAATAACATATGTATTGTTCACAGTATACATATATAGTTAAATTACAGATCAATATGTTGGAAGGAAAACCATCAAAGTCAGGATACCAACGAATCTTATGAAAGGAAGGGATCATATGGGGTGTTTACTGCACTGGTCACATTTTCTTACTAAAGTAGGATGTATGTGTTTGTGTGTATGTATCCTTGTATTCTCTCTATAGTTCCTATGCTCCAATACAACTTCAATTTACAAAACATTGATCCCTTTAGGCAAAAATATGAGGCCCAAAATAATTTAAAGGTAAAAAGAGTTTCCAGTTAGAGATTTTATAACAACTCCAAAATCTATTGGGTTTCATTGTTTCTTTTTTTTTCTTATCATTATTAATTTTTTTGGTAAATTCATTGGTTATTAGTGACCATGCATTATAAATAGCTTCTAAAATGAACCCTGATAATTCTTCTTTTGATATTCAGCTCTGTTTTAGTCATCATTCATTGCTGTGACTCAAATACCCAACAGGAACAACTGAGAGGAACAAAAGTATATTTGAGGCTCACTGTGTCAGAGGCCTCAGTCTACAGATGGCCTACTCTACTGCTCTAGGCTCATGATGAGGCAGCACATCATGGCAGACGAGCCTGGAAGAGAAAAGCTACTCTGCTGATGATGGGGTCAGGAAGCATAAAGGGAAGGAAGGGGACACAGGGTAGATGAACTTTCCAGGACTCATCCCCATCATCCTACCTGCTCCAGCTATGA
Organism: Aplodontia rufa; assembly: GCA_004027875.1. Taxonomy (NCBI): domain Eukaryota; kingdom Metazoa; phylum Chordata; class Mammalia; order Rodentia; family Aplodontiidae; genus Aplodontia; species Aplodontia rufa. The sequence goes on along the minus strand of PVKS010008510.1, from coordinate 11,249 downwards.
CTGACCTGTGTACAGTTACCACCCAGTCCATTCAAACTTGGATTTACGGCTTTCACAGTCAAATCATTTCACCTCTCAATATTCCTGCAGAAACACAGGAGTTTGGGGACACACCTCCTAATCAAAATCAAAGCAAGGCCCTTGGTTCTCCCTTGAATATGAGCTAGATAGATGTACTGCCTAACTTCTAACAAGTTAAATACAGCAAAAGTAATAGATTCCACCTCAAAGATTATGTTACAAAGATACTGTGGTATTCTTCCTGGAGGCTCATTCTCATTTACTTCATTGCTTGCTTGCTTTTAAGGGAAGCAGGTTCCCTTGTGAGCTGCACATGAGACGGAGCTTAAGTCCCTTGAGAACGGTTAGGAAGGATGTGAAACCTGCCAGCAATCACATGAGTAAGCTTGGAACTGAATCTCTCCAGTCACACATCTAAATGACTACAGTCCTCACTGACAACTTGATGAGAGCCTTAAATGAGACCCTAACGTGAAAATGTAAATAAGCCACAATAGGATACCTAGTACACACTTATACACTATGAGAAAATAAATGGCTATTATTTTAAGCCAAAGACTCCATGTTAGAAAAGTAATATAAGCCACATTATTAAATCTAAAATTAAAAAGAATAAAGTGAACTATGCTAGATATAGTTTAGAAAAATAACTGGAGGATGTAGCTCAGTGGTAGAGTGCTTGCCTAGCATGTGTGAAGCTATGAGTTTAAGCACCAGTACCCGGGGAAACAAATCAAAAGAAATTTATTTCTAGCATGAGAGAGCAAGGAGATCAACAAATTCTCAAATACTCTCTCCAAAAGTCAACAGGCTTTCCAATATTCTGGAAGTTGACTCTGGTCACAAAACCAGTTGAGAAATATTTATTCACAAGGGTTTCTAACTTCAGAGGAACAACACAGAGCTGAGGAGTTTATGCTTATGATTACTCCCCTACTCCAACCAGGCTCTCTCTGCATTATACTTGATGTAGGTCTTGGAAGCAAGAACCTTTATTGCTGCTCTTGGAGACATCTCTCTTGATTTGAGAGATGAGAGCACAGCAAAGAGTAAGGTCAACAGTTCCTACATCATGAATTTGCAGCCCTAATGACATTCTCTCTTCTCTCTTCTTTCTCTTCCACCCTCCTCATTTTGCTTCTTTCCTCCTCCTCTTTCTCTGTCTTTCATACATAAAGTCACTCACATTCACACATGCAAATACAACAAAGTTTACAACAGTTACCTGTGCTGCTACATCACTTGCTCATGGTACAGGGACACATGGGAGCCATTATGTTGCTTTTCTGTTTAAAGTTTCCTTCCAGAGTGACTGGACAAGGAATCATGCAGATTATTGCTCCAGTCCCAAGGAAAAGAGTTGATTCAACTACCTATCCTTAAGACTCACCAGAATCATAAGAAAAAGGTGGAACCTATTAACTGGGGCAAACTGAGATGCTGATACTGAGTCAGCTGCCATTTTTATTCTTCCTAATATAATAAGGAAAAGGTCAGAATTCAGCCATTTTTCCTCTTCCCCCTCCTCAAACAAAATGCTGTAGTTGATTTTTAGGTTTAATGATGACTTAAAAAATGCTCTTGTAATTAGATAACAAATGGCATTTAATTTTAATCCTAGAATTTTTTCCTAAATCATAAAAACTGCTATTGGATTTCAAATTATATTTAGAACCTTTAGGCAGGAGACAGAATATAGATCCATGGTTTTTTTGAAGACTATGGACTTAAAGGAACATTCACTCTGTCAGGTAGAAGATGGACTTAGTATGTCTGAAGTCATTTTTGGTGATCTCTTTCACTGTTATGGTGATAATTAATACCACCTCTATGTAGCAAAACAAAGAAATAATGAGGACATGTTCCTGCAACCTAGTAAAAATACCACTCCTTTGATTATTTCTCCAAAATTTCACTTGTCTGCCAAGTCCCATCATTTCTCTCACATATCCGTTGTTTTAGCTATAGGGTAGTGACAGTATCTTAGAGAAGCAACTAGGTTTCTGTCTTTTGTACATACTTAAAAAAACAGCAACAGGCCATGATAAATTTAAATCACCTTGACCTTTCATTGCACCCCAAAAGAGGAAAAAGTTAATCCTACATAACTGAAACATGCAGTATCTTCCTGATGTTTCCATGTAATGCTTGAAACTGTCACTTTGCTAATCTAGGAGTTGGAACCCAATGACCCTTTGCAACTCTGCTACGGTAAAATAGCATGGATGTGTAACTCTTAATCCTGACACCAATACACACAGCCTCCCAAGGCAGAAAGCCAGACTGAAATCAATTATGTGGGTGAAAGGGCCTGTTTCCTTTGTGCTGAAATATTAGGCAGTCAGGACACGCTGTACTGCATTAACACATCTGCTCTTGAGGCCTGTGTTCTTTGAAATTTTTCTTATCATCTCTAGTGGAAATACGTAAGCATCAGCAAATTCGGTAAGTAGCTTCACAGATTGATCTGAATATAAGGTCAAAGTTCCCAGAATGACACAATCCTTAAATTATTATCTTTGACAATGTGTTTTAAAAAGCACATCTCTAAGAGATTGTCATATCTGTACAGCATTATGTAATGGTCTAATAATGTTCAGGAAGTCCTGATTTTATAAAAACTATCGAGTATTTTTCTTTCCTTTTTCCCTTTAATGAAATGAATTTTATCAACAGAAACCTTTCCAGTGGAAAAAAGCGGCTGAGTACGGAACTATCTAAATCAATTTTCTTCCCACATCCATAGTTGAGTACAGCTATGACTGGCTGGGGTAATATAGTGGAAAATCCAATGTGGGAGACTCGTATGTGCACTGGAGTTTCCAATCCTATTACACTGCCTTGTTTGAAACAATAGAGTTAGGGGTCAGATAGTGCAGATTTTTTTTTCTCTCTGTGAGCTCAGTTTTTCAGGAGGCATTTATTCACTCGACATTTTCAAAATGCATCGGACTGAGAACTGCCCTACAAGCTGTTATATTTGATTTAGAAGTGTAGATAGTTTTCAACTAAAATGTTTAAATGATTTTTCAAAAATTAAAAATTTTAGTAGCATTTGAATTTAGCTACATGCACGCAGACACACAAATTTCATTCTTTAGGATTAGAATTTCATGCATGTTAGCACTTCAAAAATTTGAAAATAATATGAAGATCCTAGAAAACTACCATAATGTTCTTATACTTCTTTTATACATCCATGTTTTTTACAGACTCCATAAAATAAAATACCATTTGTTTCATTTCAAGTTAACAAAAATTATTCTATATAAAATACTAACTTATGAAATCATATATGTGTACATACATATGTATGGATATATATGTGTGTGTGTGTGTGTGTGTGTGTGTGTGTATATGTATCTTTATATATGAAATTACCCTAAACATTGCAACCTGTTCCTGTAGTATCCATTAGTTAGTATAAGAAGTGATTTTAGGGCAATCTTTCATTGTCAATGTTTTGGTGGTTGCATCTGTAGCTTAACATCTTCATTTGACTAAGATGTCTATTTTTTATTCGAATATTGTTACAGTCCCACATAGGGGTGCATGGCTATAATCCCAGCTATCCAGCAGGCTGAAGCAGAAGGATTAGCAGTTTCAGGCTAGCCTGGACAATTTAGCAAGACCTTACCTCAAAATAAAATAGAAAAGGCTGCAGATGGACCTTAGCGGTAGAGGGCCTCTGGGGTCAATCCCTGGAAGAGCTCTGTGTCCATGAGAACAAGATTATCAAAGGAAGAACAGTATAAAAACTGACTGAATTCTCCAGCAAGTAATGGGTTGTTACTTGTCTACTTGTGTTTCCATCTGCTTGTTAACCTTAGCAATTTAGGGACACACCATGATTAAACGCTAACCATTCAGATGAACTGCAATCAGAGATTCATGGTAAAATCTCCGAACCATTTTTGCTTTCTTTTTCAAAATCAGAACTGAAGAAAATGAATCCACCTGTGATAAGCACAGAGTAAGTGACTACTGAGGCAGAAAACACAGATGTCAATCAAGGTGTAGAACACTACAGCTAATGTAAATGAGAGAAGCCATCCCAGATAAGGAGGAACTATTTGCACTTTACTGAAGAAAGCAACCGCCTTAGCCCTGCAATTAATGAGACCTCTGTATTTAAAATATGAACTGCCTTAAATACAGACATTGGGAATTTCTGCAATTAGTAATTAATAGTAAGGACAAGACAATGACAATCCCAGTGCAGATAAGTGTGAGAAGGACTAAAAAATTTATAATAGACCAGAAAATAAATGATTGCTTTCCTAATTCATTAGAAAGAAATATAGAAATTAAAAATGGTAGATCTCCAAAATACATTGCTTAGAGTTTGCTTAATTTTGTTTGCTATATTTAATTCACTTGTAACAAAAATTATATGCAATTATGACAGTTTTAGGAGAGACAGTAAAATGGCTAGGTAGTCAGGACCATGGGCCCCATTCAACCACACCAGAAGCTGGCCAGCTGGCCAGTAGAGAGCCATTAAAGGGCATGCTCAGAGCCTTCAAATGCAAGTGACCAGGAGGCTCACCTGTGGGAGCAAATCCTTTGTCCCAGAGGAGGGAAAACTAAGAAGTGGGGGTGGATACAGATGGGAACTTGGAAAGAATTGCTGTTTTGCATAGATTTTAACCAATGACTTTGTTGCTTAGTTTCAATGCCTGTTTTGCATAGATTTCAACCAGTGATGTAAATGCATTTCTCAATGCCTGTTTTGCATGAATATTAATTACACTCATACCTCAAATCAACATAACCCCTGGCCTAACCTCCATTAGACAGTGCCCTGCTTCCAGGTACCCCTCTGCCTTGAGAAGTCTCTGCTCTTCTTCCTTAAATAAATCCTACTCCTTTTTACTCCTCCTTCTGTGGTTATCCCTGGGTTCTATTCTTTAGATTCATTAGACAAGAACCCAGAAGATTGGTGTCAAATTCCTGGGGTGAATTTCCACATCAAGAACTGCAACACCCAGCTTTTAGCTGGGGAGCTGCTAACACTATTTCAGTGGCAGAAACCTGCAGCCAGCCCAACTGCAAACTCTAGAAGCAGGCTATTTTGGCTGCTGGAATCTGTAGCCGGCCAGACTCCATTTGCTAACAGGAGCTGAGAATCTGGTCTCAACTCAAAACCCCACATCACAATTATTATTATTTCATAAGATGTGTGTAGTTATTCTCCGTTAGCTTTTACGTGTCTCAACTAAAAAGGTCAACCATGTATTCTTATTGACTTTAACAGTGGCACCCTCTAACCAGCCACCTATAAAATCAGATTAATAATCTCTACTATCCATGAACACTTTTGCCTGGGCTTAATAACCAATGTAGTCCTGAGATTCCAAGACCAGTGATATCAATTTAGTTTTCAAGTAAACCTCTAGAAATGGCTACCAGAAATCCAATCGTTTCACTGTTTAAAAATTCCAAGTTCACGAAATCCTGTGATTTTAATACTTTTGATATTCCTAAATATACTTTAAGACTTGGCTCAAGCATTATCCTCCTTGAAAACATTTCCCCATCCTCTTACAGTGTGACGTTTCAGTAATCTAATGTAACCTTCCTTCTCCAATGTAATAACTATAGAGTGGTGGCAGGGACCCTTGTAGTAACAACAGCAATGATAAAAACAACAACTAGCATTACTGGCACTTAATGTGATCCCTTATTATATCAACTCTTCTAATACTTGCAAGCACACTGTCTGGCAAGCATCATACCATTAACAACTATTTTAATATCTGAAATTCTAATCAATTGTCCCATAGCTAGTTAGGGTGAAGTTAAGAATTGAACCCATCAGTTCTAGAACCAGAGACTTTAACAAAATGAACACATATACTTCCTCGTTCTGAATGCATTGCAGTGCCCTATGAAGATTTTCAGAGTGTATAATACAGCCTTCAATTCATCTTTGATCTCTCATTGTGTGGGGGTATACTGGGGAATAGTGGTTATCTTAGCTCTTCCTCTTGAGAGTGTTAAATGAGATAATGCAACTAAAAGTTTCTAGCACACTGGCTTTCCCATATCAGCAGACAGAAATCACCTAACAAATGCTTGAGGAACCTGTGAATGATGGAAATCTTTAACATTTCCGAGTCTGAATTCACAGCTTACTTAGACCTCAGGACAAAACAAAACAGTATTCTTTCTCCCTTGGTTCTTTTAGTTGTCTTATTTGGATAGCCCCAGAAAAAGCCATTTCTCGTATATTATAATATTATTTTAAATATGGTAGAGGAAGACAAAAGTAAATAGGCAGATTTCTTAATAGTGTGCTTCTATTAATTTGGTCTTAGCGTATATTTTTCAAATGGTCAACATAGTTAGACTCGCCTGAATGCAATAGTTATCTCTTTAGCCATTCAAATAAAGGGCAGAATAAATTTTTTGAAGTCTCATCAGGTCAAGTTACTTAACAGTCACTTGCCCAGAACAAGGTCCTCAAAGGAGTGTATGAGACATTTTCAAGATGTTTCTCACATCTCTGTGTCTTTTGTACCATACTGTTTCCTGAGCAGCAAAACTGTGTTCTGATAACAGCTGAAATTTAACTGAAAGAATTTCTAGACACAGCAATAATTTTCAAATATTTTGAGATACATTGTCATTTAATAATCCTAAATAGCAAATTTAGAAGACTCAGACTCAAGTTTACCCAGATGAGTGTGTTACTAATTTTCTGTTTTTCTTTGGCTGAATCACTGATAGTAAAGGGTTTTTTTTTTCTTAAAAGTATTTTCAAAGTAGCTTCATTTTATATGTATATATTGAGTAGATAATATTATTTGTAGTTTTTGATGAAAATGTTCAGATAATTCATCCAGTTTGATTTGTTTCCCTTCTTTATAATATTTAGGCTTGAAAGTTAATGGGTCTTTTAAAAACCACTAATCTTGGGATCATTCCCTTGCAGAAGGGGGAGCACTGAAGAGTTCTCATTCAGCCAGGTTAACAGGCCTCTTGGGCCCTCTTTAGAAAGCACACTTTCAAGATAAGCACTTGGCTCTGATGAAGTAAAGCAATCAGCTCATAATAAACCAGAAACCCACAATAAAACTGTACTATCAAACTGAAGATTATGGACGACACACAGATAAAGATGTTTTAAGTTATCCTAGGACTGCAATTAGGTAATTAGGTGGATCTCTCTCTCTCTCTCTCTCTGCTTTGCCACCCTAAAACTTTCTAAGTTATAACGAATCTAGTTTTGAACAATAGAAAATATGTGTTTACAGACACTGCATAACTTTCTCAGAGACGTTTGTCTATCAAGGTCAGAGATGACCAAATGGACTGTTCATGCTTTTTATCACAACACATCACTTTCTTATTTATTTTATATATTCTGCAATGATTGTGATATGAATGTGTTTGATAAAGCACAGGCTTCCACTTTTTCTCTCCTATGCATTAAAGCACATTTATTTGCATTTCATAATTACCTTCATTATATCAGTTAAAAGACAGTACTGGTAGTATTCTACCTAAAACCAGTGGGGTGAAAACTTTCTTTCATTCAACTTCAAATTGTATTTTTTTCATGCATACTTGACTTATCTTTCAAGTTTCAATGATTATATTTTATTCTTTGGGTTTCCATAGATGTGGGCAATAGCTTTTACATTTATTGAACTACCATGAAAGCATCGTTTTTTCCAACAAAATTATTAAGATAGTACTGGAGTGCAATAAGAACTAGAGAAGATATTCTTCAATCTCCAAGAAAACTTTCAAATCCTTAAATTAACTTAAACTTTTTTTCTTAACGAGAGAAGGACAGTGAGAGAGAGAGAGAGAGAGAGAGAGAGAGACAGAGAGAATCAATTTTTATTGAGTTTTTCACATGGCTTCCATTGCTGTGACACTTAGTTGTATACATGGGTGCTGGGGTTTGAACTCATGTACTCATGCATGCCGGGCAAGCGCTGCAACTGCCAAGCCACCGCTCCAGCCCCTAATTTAAACTTTTAATCTCCTGAAAATAGTAATTTGAGGTCCATCATCTAGTACATTTCACTGTAGTCTTGTGTTTGATGAACACTGGGCCTGTGGAGTGGCAAAGAATTAATATAGAATTACATCTACATAGTTTAGTCATATTATAATTTCTCTTGATATTCAGATAAAGAAACTGGACCCTTGAAAAAATAAAAAAAGCTACAAGGAGAGGGAAGCTAAAAGTACGTATGGACAATTGTTACATATCTTGAATAAGAATTTAAAATGCTATTGCATGAAGGACTGAAAGTGTGCTGTAACTGACAAACTGAAGTCAGGAAGGCTGCTGAGGAACTTAAAGAAGATTACATATTCCTTGAAATCAGTGGATTGTATCTTAAGTGCCTAACACCTGAAAATAGCTATAGAAAGTCAGTCATCCAGAAGCCAGGCCTGGTAAGGAAAATAAATTAAAAAGCTGCATTTGGGGACTAGGAGTGTAGCTCAGTGGTAGAATGTATGCTTACCATGTGCGAGGATCTGCATTCACTGCCAGCACCAAAAAAAAAAAAAAAAAAAAAAAAAGGAAAGAAAGAAAACAGACAAGGGCTGCACTTAAAATGAATGTCTACACAACTGGAAAAAGAAACAATGGTCTTAACGATAGTTTCTTATGTACCCTATTTTATCGATTTTAGCATTCAGCATATATTTACATGTATCCATGTGTATCACTAGTTAAATCTTATGTTTATAAGAGTTTTCAAGGGGGCTGGCATGGTGGCTCAGTGGTTTCAGCACTTGCCTCACATGTGCAGAGATATGGGTTCAAACCCCAGCACCATGCACATGAGGAAGTGTTGGAGCAAAGAAAGCCAGATGAAACACTAAATAAAACTGATTCCCTCTCTCTCTCTCTCTGTTTCTCTCTCTCTCTCTCACTGCCCCTATCTCTCTTTAAAAAAAAGTTTTTGATATATGAACAGTTTTCAAAATATGGAGCCCTTATATAATGGCTTCATAAGCTATCTAATTTAGAAGAATATTGCATTCAGAAAAAAAAGTAATGTTTTCTGCTTTTAGTTACTCTTTTTCACTCTTTAGAATAATTTAGGAATAATTTTTCTCTTCAGTTGAGAAATTTGTGAAAAACACAAACATATTATGTGAAATATTTATTACTCATTAAAGATATTGGAGATATAATTAGTAGAAATAGCATAATAGTAGTAGAAGCACAAACAGTAATGATATAGTAGTAGTGGCTTTTACCTGATTAACCAAAGTGATAATTCTAATTACCTTAATATCACAATATATCATTAACTGATCCTTCACTATGTAATTTATATAAATTATATTTGTCAATACTCCATTTGCATTTTCTTACTAAGCTCAATTTAGGATTCATGTGTCATAACCTACAACACTGTCATTTGTAATACATATTTAAAAGTGTTAACTACTGCTATGGACTAATTTAGTTTCCACTAACAATTACATTGTTAAATCTTAATTCACAATGAATCTCTTGAATTCCTTCATATATTAACATTTAAAAAGAACTGAAGAGATATTTGGACAGAGAATAAAATCTCAAATGATTCAGAGAAGTGGTAACTAATTTCATTGTCAACATGGGTAGGCTATGGTTCCTGTTTGGACAACCACCAGTAGCTGGAAGTTATTTTTTGGATGTGACTAATATTCAGCTCATTAGACACTGAGCACAACAGAAAAATCTCCACAATGTGAGTGTGTTTCATATAATCAGTGGATGATTTTCAGGAAAAGACAGAAAAAGAAGGTATTGCCCTTATAACTACTAAGTTAAGTCTTGCCAGGTCCCACAATTGTGAGAGACTATTTTTAAAAATAAATCTTTCTCTATTTCTTTCTCTCCTCCCTTTTTCTCTTTCTCTCTCTATAGATCGACAAATAGATCTGTGTATGCATACATATCTATATGCACACACATATGTGGATAGATAGAAAATTTTAAAAATATTTTTATATTTAATTTTACAATAAAAACAGATAAATTGATCTAGGCAATTTCTCACCTCCTGACTTAATATTCCAATAATTTTGGCTGTCCTAAGAACACTATCATATAGCAATATTTCTCTAATTTAAAAAATCATATGATATTTTCTTTAAAAGATATTTAAAATATCTTTTAAAGAAAAATAATAAAATTATTTTTTAAAATTCACTTTCAAGTAAATTTTTGTTCCCCTAATATGTTTCTTTGAAATCATACATTAACTTGTACCTTAGAACAATATTTCTTCCAACTCCTTCATTTCACAATAATTGTCCATCTACATTCCTAAAAACAGCAACATAGCAGGATGAGACAACCTTCCTGATTTCCAGTAAGGGGATACATGATCTCATATAGACTGAAGGAAGATGATGATTTGTTATGCCCAATAAATAATAAGAATGCAGGTATTTATTGAATATTGAAGAAAATGATAGCTAGGAAGAGTATTTTCTTTCACTATATCAATTTGTATAATAACATGTCAGATCAATTTGCAAAGAATATAATGGTGAATTTGTTAATTTAGAAAATTTAGAACAGCATAATGCTTAACACATTTTAGAGTACCATGTCTCCACTCTAAGTTTTGGCTTAAATGGTTTACCAATAATAAAAAGCATCTTAAGTGAATGAAAAAAGTATAAAACTATTATATGGATCTTAGCAGTATTAAAAATACAACTGATATTTATAATATTGAAATCCAGGGCCATCTGTAGACCAAGTACAATGAAACAAGAGTAATAGACAGGGTACATAACACTGAGGCAAAGCAAGTTAAATCAAATAATAGAATAAAAAGAAAACAGATGCCCCCTCTATGTATAGGTTTATATACATGAAAATACATAATTGCTGAATAAAACCTTTTGCTGAAAAATTATTATACCAAACAGCTGAAAACAATGTTAAGTAAATTTTTGAAATACTGGAAAATAATTCTTTTCTTTCCATTTTTGTTTTAATACCTAAAAAGAGTACTCAACAGTCATGTTCAATAAGAAGCAAAATGATTAGCATTTATCATCTTGATTAATATCTATTCCTATTTTTTAGTTGTGCTGATATATAGACACCATCATGGATAGTGCTTAGGCATGGCGTAGTTACAGAAAGGCAGTTTTTTTCCATATAACTATAATAAAACAGAGGCATTTTATTACTTTTTTTTGTCTAATACTAGTTCCCCCAAAGAGATTACTCTTTTGAAATGACA